>JABTXL010006068.1:804425-834038 GCA_025134845.1 Neodon shergylaensis | reverse complement strand
GCACACACTCACACAGCACACACTCACACAGCACACACTCACACAGCACACACTCACACAGCACACACTCACACAGCACACACTCACACAGCACACACTCACACAGCACACACTCATACAATGCACACATTCACACAGCACACACTCACACAGCACACACAGCACACACTCATACAATGCACACACTCACACAGCACACATATGCACAGTCACACACATAGGAACACACACCCACACATACAGGCACATACACATTCACACATACTCACACAGACATGCACACTCTCACATACACCCCCACCCCCCCACCCTCCCACACACTCCCACACACAGGCATACACACTTACTCACACATACAGGCACATACACATTCATACACACATGTACACGCACACTTGCAGTTAAACACATGCACTCCCATACATATGTACACACACACACACACACCCCTACCTTCAGAGATGCTAAGGTTGTAGGGAAGGTGATGGATGCTGTTCCATGCCCCTTTCAGGAATCAAGACTAGAGCTGGGCCTGAAGGCCGGCTCTGCTCTGTTGAGTCTCTGTATCCATGGCCAATCCTCTGTCCACAGAGAATGGAAGGGGTTGGCTTACAGTCAGAAGCTGGTCTAAAATGGCAAGCACTTGTAGGGACTTCCGGGGGTCAGGCCGCATCTTCCAATACTAAGCAACTCTGAAGACAGTGGGGCTCTGGAATTTGAGTGCAGCTGTCATGCCTCGGGGCCTCCCCCAGGTCTGCTTGGTGATGAACAGCTCAGGGGCTCTATGGCCCTTGCTTTCCCTGTGTGTTCTAAGGGTTACACATCCATTCCTTCATCTCTGCTTGGCCCAGGACTCTGGCTCGAGGACTTCTGATATACACAGGGGCCTGGAGCCCTGTTTGGCTGCTAGGTACTGAGGCCTGCATCCAGCCTACTTTACTTTCTGCCAAGTCTATACCTGGAGATGACACTTCCCAGGGCAGACAGGGCCAAGGTCTCATGGGGCCTGGCCAAAGGAGTGGTGTGGAGGTGACATCTGGCCTGTCTTGGGGTTCCAGATAAAACAAATGATTATTGATTTGATTTAAATGTGGGTCTCTGTGGCATGGTTACTACCTCTCTGTACTGTAGGGCCTTGAGCCATGTGGCAGAGAAGGTCCTGAGTCCCCTCTATGTCCTAGGTAGGCTCTGAGCTTGTGGCTTCAACTCCATCAGTCCATTAGTGTCAGGAAGAAAGACACAGGACAAGCTGTGCTCCTCGGTCCCCTTAGACATCAGATAGGCCAAGGGAGGGGGCAAATTTAAGATTGCCGGCTTCTCCTGCCCCAGGAGATCAGGAACTTCATAAACTTTTGGTTCGAGTCCATGTCCTGATGAAGAGGAACTTACCTGGTGGGGAGGAGCACCTTCTGTCCTCTCAGCAGGTTCCTAACAGAGGCAAAGAAAGAACTAGTGCTCAAAGCTTGGGGTCCCCGTTCTCATATTTGGGGGATATGTGGTTCAACTGGGCACCCCCCTGGTCCCAGACTGGCGAGCTGCCTGGGGGTTACTTGCCCAGCTTCTCTAAGGGCATGACTGCCTTGAGCTGCTGTCCACGACTATTTATGGGTTCCTGCTTCCTGTTCCTGGGACACAGTAGACAGAATGGGTACCAAGGACACCCACATTTGTCTTGGTGCTTCTGAGTCCCCAGGCTGTTGGCTAACATTGTGCATGTTTAATCCTCTGGTGGCTGTGGCTGCTGCCTGCCTGGGAGCTAATAACTAACATGACTGTCAGCAGGTGAGCCGCTCTCAGGGCTCTGGACCTTCTTTCTGTCTCTCTCCCACTGTCCCCGGCTGCCGCCAGGAAGTGGGGCCATAAGAGCAGGCTTGCCTGCACTGCCTTCAGCCTTTATTGCTCATCCATGTAGGGTGGCGTGCAGGAGGGTCCCCAGAGAGAGAGAGGAAACGTGAGAGATGGAGGGACTCCAAGCAGACCTCTGCCAGCCGCGGAGGCGAATGTCCGCAGAACGGAGAATGCTTCTAGGGCTCTTGTGTCCCCTGCCAGTCCCAAGGCAAGGCTTTCCGGCATGGCTACACATGTCGGGTGCTGCACAACTCCAGAGGGAAACCCCACAGAGACTGGCGTGCCGGGAAGGCAGGCCCTGGAGTTGTGTGCCTCGGAACATGTGCTCTGGGAAAGCCCCTAGAGTCATAGCTGTGTGTTAACAGGCTCTGAGTCCCTGGCCAGGGAAGTCCAGCAGGAGGAAGCTTGGGAGCATTGATTTTGCCTATTGGCATCCCAGAAGTGAATTCAGTATGGATTCTGCCTTTGTTTTCCCATGTGACCTTGTAAAACCCTTCAGCCCTGGCATATTGAGATAGGCTAAGAGTCTCCAGGGTCAGAGACTGTGGCCTTATGGGGGCTGGGATCAGCTTCTCCTCATAAGTTTCAGGAGGCTCTGGGTGGGGGTGGGGGTGTTAGAGGCAACACCATACTGCCTGAGGACACAGAGATCAATCACAGCTTCCATTTGCATGGCTCCTTTCCTGGCTTTCTGAGAGAGGCTGAGCTTGTGGGGGGTGC
The DNA here is from genome assembly GCA_025134845.1 of Neodon shergylaensis. Lineage (NCBI taxonomy): Eukaryota > Metazoa > Chordata > Mammalia > Rodentia > Cricetidae > Neodon > Neodon shergylaensis. The sequence goes on along the minus strand of JABTXL010006068.1, from coordinate 831,470 downwards.
TTTGCTATCCTCCACCCTTCTTAGCCCAGGCTACCCTAGATCTCTCATAAGAGTTGGTGGTGAGCAGGCTGCCTCTCCCATCCTCTCTTTCTCTGTCCACTGGGTCCGGGGAACCCCCACACCGAAAGAAGGGAGGATCGGGGAGGTGGGCAAGGAGACTGGGAGCACCTACCTCAGTGCTCCCCGTTTAACTCATCATTTGCAGAAAGAACTGGGCTCCACGGAGGACATCTACCTAGCCTCCCGAAAGGTCAAAGAGCTGTCAGTCATTGATGGCCGGAGGGCCCAGAACTGTATTATTCTTCTCTCCAAGTAAGTGCTCACCTGTAGCAGAGATGGGTGCCCCCAAGCAGAAGCCCAAAATGGGTAGTGAAGGGGCTGAGATTCTGTGGTAGAGTGCTTGCCACACTGCCCAGCATGCACCAGACCTGGGCTCATCCAGAGCATTGCAAAACAACGCACATTATGGTTGAGCTGCAGGCCTGGGGAAGGTGGCAGAGGAACCGTGCTGATGCTGGCCTGGCCTGGCCTCTCTGCTTCCCCAGAGGAGCAGGGGGAGTGGATGCTAGTCTAGACTCTGTCCTGCAGGCCCATGTTGAGCAGTAGCATGGGGCTCTTCAGACAGGAAACTGGCCTGGCCTTGAGGCTCCTGACGTATCAGGAGTGACAGTGAGCATCTGTCAGCAGAGCTGCTCTAAGCCCATGGAGGGCCCACTCAGCTGAGGCCTGGGAGCAGCATGACCTCAGTCTGCAAGCATTTCCCTGGGCTGTGGAACAAACAAGCAGTATCTGTATTAACAGCACGGCTTCTGTGTGGGGGCCTCCCCCAGGCAGGGTCAGGGCCACCGCCCCAAGCTCTATTCTTAGTGCCGCCTACAGCCTCCTCTGGGACATCTGCCCCCTCTGCCCTCCCACAAGTTCCCTGGCCCGAGTTTCTGCCACTGAGTAGCGGAGGAGGGCTGCTTTCCTAGGGTTCTCGGTGGGTGTGAACATGGGAGGGTGGAGGACGGTGTAGGTGGTGAGCGGGGGCCCCTGGAAGGCTGATGGGAGCTGGCTAGGAACTGGGCATTGTCAGAGACACAAGAGGGAGACTTCTCCCAGAGTTCTGACACTCCACTCTGTCCTCCCATGGAGATGCTGAAGATGTCTGAGGCTGGACGGAGGGGTGGGGGAGGAAAATGGCTGCCAGAATGCCTCTGCCCGTCCATCTTAATCCCACGTGTCTCATCAGCTCTGACAAAGTTCAAGCAAGGCATCGGGGACTCGGGCTTTGATGAGAACTAAAGCACTTGTTATTGGACATACGGAGTGCGTCAGACTTCCTCTTTATTAATATCAGACTCTATTATGAAACTGGCCTGGGAAGGCTGTGTGGAGGAGGGAGGGTTTGCGCTGGGGCTGGAGAGAAGGTGAGGGCCAGGCCATGCTGCTCAGAGTGTGTTTGTCACAGGTTGAAACTTTCTAACGAGGAGATACGGCAGGCCATCTTGAGGATGGATGAACAAGAAGACCTTGCTAAGGATATGCTGGAGCAGGTGAGGAGCGTTGGAGGGTGAGAGGAGCCCAGCCTGGGCAGCCATACTTTCTACCCCAGACCAGAAAGGCTGAAATCCTTGGGTAGACATGAAGCTGGAAGCACTGAGCTTTCTAGAAACTTCCCTGGACTAGGCTTTCCTCTAGAACAAGCTGCCAGAGAAGTCTGTGGCCCCTGCAAGGTCTCAATGATCATTTCCTCCTCAGCTCCCTTCCACTTTAATCAGTGTGTCCTTTAAGGACCTGGCAACAGCAAACAGGCATGCAGCTGACTGGACTTTGTTAAAATGAAGAACGCTGTTGTAAAGTACGCATGACTTCCTGGGTGCCATCCCCAGACTGAGTGTGGTGGTGCACATCTGTGATCTCAGAACCGTGGTTTGAGGCCAGCCTGGGCTTCATGAGGCTATCTCGGCAGAGAAACTGCGCAGCTGGAGAGATGCCCTTGCAGAAGACACAGGTCCATTTCCTAGCATACATGTTCCAGCTCACAGCCACCCATAACTCCAGTTTCAGGGGCTGTGGCTCCCTCTTTTCACCTCTGTGGGCACCAGGCGCACAGGTAGTACACAGACATACATGCAGACAAAACACCCGTACACATAAATTAGAATAAATTTAAAATCTGAAAGGAGAAGAAAAAGAGCCAGCATCGATCCAAAGACACATTATTTTTCCTTGGATGATAACACGCCCAGTGTCTTCCAGGCAGACAGAGAACAAATGGCATGTGTTTGCAGTCAGGAGCGCTGCAGATAAACAAAGTGGCGAAAGCCATAGTTTTGAAGCTGAGCTATAGCAACTTGACTGAACTCACTAAACCTCCCACCTGAGCATCAACAGGACAGTGGGCAGACTGTGGTGCATCCCTTCAGTGGAACACTACTGGAGCAGCAAATACAGACAGTCTAGTGATGTACAGCATGGGTGAGTCTTAGATGTGATGCTGAGCAGAAGCCACATGCAAATTAAGCACTGGGACTGTGACAAAATCCCCGAGACCCGTTAATCTGTACGAGTTACTTAGCTCATGGCTCTGCAGGCTGGGAAGTCCAAGAGCAGGGTGCTGTGTCTACTTGACGCCTGGTGAGAGATCAAAGCGTGGTAGAGGGCATTATGGGAGGAGACAGAGAAGATGCCATAGCTTCGACTTCTCTTATCAGGCCACTAATGCCACTACTAGGGCCCCACCCTTGCGACCTCATCTCACCCCACCCAAAGGCTCTACTGCCTGATGTCAGTAATGGGGAAGTTTCCATATGTGAACTGCAGAGGGACACTTTCCAGCCATAGCACCAAGACTGGAGAGGTGACTCAGGGCTTAAGAGCACTGACAGTTCTTACAAATGTTTAGTTCCCAGCACCCACACAGCCCTGGGTGACTCTAGTTCCAGGGGATCTGCTTCCCTCTACTGGTCACTGCAGGCACTGCACCCACATGGCGCACTTAGAGAAAAGACCTGAGCTCACTCTGTAGCCGGGCTGACCTCAAAACTGATGTGTATAGCAGATTGGCCTCAACTCTCTAGGTAGCTCAAGCTTGCCTTGAGATTGGAATGGAGCCCAGGCTGTCCTTGAACTCTTAATCCCCCTGCTGCAGCAGGCCCTCCCACTATTGAGCAGAGGCAACACATGAGTGTCTCCATCCTCACACTGCGTGCGCTGCTCAACAGCTTCCCGATCCTGACCTCACCTGCTCTTTACAGCTCCTCAAGTTCATCCCAGAGAAGAGCGACATCGACCTCCTCGAGGAGCACAAGCACGAGATTGAGCGGATGGCGCGCGCAGACCGCTTCCTCTATGAAATGAGCAGGTCAGATGGGCACGGGGTGCAGCAGGAGGGAGGAGACTCAGGGCCCAGCTAGGCCAGTGGGGCACCGGGGTAGCAGGAGGAGCAGGGGTCAGGTGTCAGCTCTGCCAAGAAAGGGGAGTGAAGGATGGCCGAAAAGGAAGCTAAAGCTGTCTTGGAGTCATGGGTCCGCCTGTGACATAGCCTGCCCTGTCCGTAGGATTGACCACTACCAGCAGCGACTCCAGGCCCTCTTCTTCAAGAAGAAATTCCAGGAACGGCTGGCAGAGGCCAAGCCCAAAGTCGAAGGTAGGGCTGGGGCCTGTGGTGAGCACCTGGAGTGGGGACAAGACTCGGGATTAACTAGTGGCGCAGAGGGAAATTTCTGCCTTACCCTGACCCCAGAGACATACCCAAGTTAAGAATAACTACGACATTTATATTTTCAGCAGGGTTTCATGTGGCCTAGGCTAGCCTCCAGTTTACTATGTAACTGACGCTAGTCTTGAACTCCTAATCTCCTTGCCTCCACCTTCCAAATTATGGGATTGCAGGAATGCACCACCAACTAGAAATATGATTATTATCGAGAAATGCTTTTGTTTATGTGTAGTGAAGAGCGGCGGGCTGCGTTCCCGGCGCCCGGCCGCCCACATGGCTAGCTTTATACCTGAAATAACAACACACAAATCGTGTTCTTTTAAACACTGCTTGACCCATTAGCTCTAGCCTCTTACTGGCTAACTCTCACATCTTGATTAAACCATTTCTAATGAGTGTAGCACCACGAGGTGGTGTCTTACCGGGAATATTCTTAACCTGCATCCATCTCGGAGAGGAGAGCTATGGCGACTGCCTGAATCTGCTTTCTTTCTCCCAGAATTCTGTTCTGTCTACTCCACCCACCTAAGGGCTGACCTATCAAAGGCCAAGCAGTTGCTTTATTAATTAACCAATGAAAGCAACAGATAGATAGATGACACTCCCACATCGTTTATGTTGGCTTAAGTGCCAACCATATGATGTTCCCCTCTTCCTCAGCATTGACTCCCTGGTGTGGGACAGCTGTTGACTTCTGTCCCAGCCTGGGACAGGAAGGACCAGGAAATAGGAATGGAGCCAGCACTCTTCTTGGAGCCTGGCATGCAGACTCACCACCATTTCCTATTTGAGAAGCACCAAGTTCACAAACTCTACTGGGTGTATTTGTTGGGGTGTGAGCTCATCAGAGAGAAGGCAACCACATAGAACCTAGACGTATCCGTCTGGGTGATGCAGGCCTCCTCCAGATTGCCATTTCTGAGACTCGTGAGGAGTTCTGAGGACATGTTGCTGCCCTCCTAACTGGTCCCTTCCTTCATCACTAATCAGAGAGCAAATCCTTGGGGCTGCCTGTGGGGGAGGCAGATAAACAGGACGAAGGAGTTGTGAGAAAGAATGGGGGGCAGGATGGTGGGCAGATATGTGCACCCAGCAAGGCAGACGCAGGAGAAACTGGTTGGGGGCTCACTTGGGGGTAAGGAGAAGACTTACACTGCAGGAAGAACAAGAAACCATCTTGGATGCTCAGGGTGCCAGGCTGGAGACATAGCAGAACATGGGTGCCCCCTGCTGGACACTCTCTGAGATGCCTAGTTCAGAGAGCAGGCTGAGAGCAGGTAGGGATTTCTGGAGTAGGAGTTTGGAGAGATAAAGGCAGTGGTGTTCAGTCTGTGCACATAGGTACATGCAACAAGAGACCTTCAGACAGTGACAAAGAACAGATTATCCATCTGGGGTATGTCCTTGCCCCCGTGACGGGCAAGGCTTTTTCACCTCCACTCTCTTCCTATTGCAAACTACTTTGGGGACCAAGGTGTAGGTGCTCGACTATTTATGCCTCTTAGATCAGTGGAGCAAACATGAGTGGCCATTTGGAACCATGGAAGCGGAGTGGCTTGGGCACTGGGAAGGTGTCATCTTCGACTGTTAGGTACTCCAAGGAGACGTACCCAAGCTCTAAGGCTCAGCCAGGATGCTCCATGCAGCCTCTCTTTAGTATCAAGCTACACAGAAAGAGACACGCTGGTGAGAACATCTGCGGGGATGCCACAGTCTATATAGCTGGGGTTTGTAGATACCCTCCACTATGGGTGGCTGCTTTCCCTGAGGGGCTTCGTGGCAGGCTGGGGAGTTGTCTGAAGGCATCTACACACACGATCCTAACAGTGTGCTTGGCTGTTTGGCACTAGACTCCATATTTATTCCCCCTTCTAGCTCTTCCAGAAGTGCTCCTGAAATAGCTAAGATCGAGCTACCTCAGCTGGCTGTGGAGCCATTGACACCCACCGTCTCCTCCCCCAGACAGGGCTCCAGTGAAGTTACTTCAGGGCTGACACCCACCGTCTCCTCCCCCAGACAGGGCTCCAGTGAAGTTACCTCAGGGCTGACACCCACCCTCCCATCCCCCAGACAGGGCTCCAGGTGAAGTTACTTGGGGGCATTTTACCAAGTTTGACAAATTTCCCAGTTTTGCTTTGAATATATCTCCCTATGAATACATTCATTGCTGAGTATACTAAATTTACCAATTCTCATTACCAGTAGGTTCACTAAATATAGCCTGGATGAATGTGACTGTAAATGTAATATTCTTATGAATGTATTCATGAACATATTATTCTCGTGGATGCTCCGAAATGCCAGCATCACAGGCGGGAGATTTCTCATCGCCTCTGATTTCCTTTCAACTCTGATCATTTTCTGTTTTGCCAACATTTTTAGCATTTTTAAAGGATATTCCTTTACAGATTTTTCAAACAGCCCACCAACCTTAGAAAATTCTCCCTAGTCATATAAGTAACTGAGGACTTCTGCAAGGAAGTTTTCTTTTCTTTTTCTTTCTTTCTTCACACCCCGCCCCCCCCGAGACAAGATTTCTCTGAATAGACTTGACTGTCCTGGTACTCACTTTGTAGACCAGTCTGGCTTCAAACTCACAGAGATCTGCTGCCTCTGTCTCCCTAGTGCTAGGATTAAAGGTGTGGGCCACTTCTGCCCATTTTGTTTGCCTTTTTGAAAATAAACTTTTTGCTGAAATATGGTAATACACAGAGGGGCCCACAAATCATTACAGCTGTTCCCACTGGACGGTTGGGGAGTGATCCCCATCCTGGCCATGGTAAGAAACTGAATGTTTCTAAGCCATGCGTCCCTTCTTGTCCTTTGGTTGTGAGCCTTAGCCTTCATGGCTGGGCCATTTCTTCAGCCAAGCCACAGACCCTTTGAGACAGGGTCTCTCTTCATAGCCTAACAGTCCTCAAATGCATTCTGTAGACCAGACTGGCCTTGACCTCAGAGATCCACCTGCCTCTCGAGTGCTGGGGCTAAAGGCGGGCACCACCACCACCGCCTGGCTCCAGCCTTCTTCACATGCCTCTCCCGACATTAGAAATATCACCCTGCCAAGTGAGCATCCTCTCTCCTCTTCAGAGTTATCATGATGTTTGGATGAATTTTTCTAATTTCAGCTTTCTATAAATGGAATAATGTGCTAAGTGATTTTATGATTTTTTTTGCTTACGTCTTAAGAATTTCACTGCCCCTGGGGTGGGGCTGTTGATCTAGGCAGTGTCTGTCCTCCCACTTTCTAAGGCCCCAGTGACCGACCAAAGTCCGAATCCACTGAAGTTCCCCCTTGAAAGCCAATGAGTGGTTACCGACAGGCGTGTGGGTGACCCCAAAGCAGTCACACTGAAAGGCAGTCTCCGGCTTCTACACAAATGCATGCACATGCACACAGACACATGTGTGCATGCACTGGGAACAACCTAAATAAGCATGCATGACAGGGTGTGTTAGCTCATAGAATGTGTGATCTAAAGGCTATGTGGACACCTCTCACTTCTCATTTTATAATATCTTCTCCACATTATTTATCTGACTGAAAATTTCTGCAAACTTTTGCAGGTGATAGGTGTTTGTTGTGAGTGTGGCATGTGCACACATGTGTGCACAGTGCACATCCATGTACATGCATGCAGAGGCCAGAGGAGGGCATCAGATGTCCATCTCTCTCCATCTTGGCTTTGAGACGTTCTCTCTATACCTGAAGCTTGCTTGGTCTAGACTGGATGGCTAGGAAGCTGCCAGGATTCTCATGTCTGCGGCTCCCCTCTTTCTCCAGCACTGGGGTTACAGCCCTACACATAGTTATACCTGTATTTTTTTGTAGGTGCTGAGGATTTGAACTTGAGTCCTCTTACTTTCATAATGACTGCTCCACCCAATGGGGCATCATCTTCCAAGCCTCAAAGGCTTCATTTTATTTTCATAACAAGCATCTTCAGGAATCTCCCATCCACAAAGCCAGAGACCACCAAGTGGTTTGATCTTCTTCCAGCTATCTCAAACCCAAGGCATCATCTGAGGATGGTACCTGAGGCTGACCTCTGACCTCCACGTATACCTGCACATACCTGCACATGAATACATACATACGTGCACCCATGTGAACATACACACACACATACAGTACAAGAATTTCAAAATGTATCAAAACATCCCATAATAAAAAGCTTCAAGAAGCACAATATTGGTCAGGTCTAGAAAAAATAAAACTGCTATATCCAAGCATGTATTCATAAAAACGATAATAATCTTTGTGTGTATGATGAGATAGTTTCGATCATTCTAGAGGCGATCTACTCTGAGGATAGGCTAGTGTTGTCCTGAAGAGAATGGGTAGTTGCTATCCAAGAGTTGAAAAGGTAGCCCCTTCCATAATCATCCTGGGAAGCCAGGAGCCCTGCTTCCTGGTTCAGTCTGTGCAGCGTCCTGAGCTGTCTCTCTTCTCCCAGCCATCCTGCTGGCCTCCCGGGAGCTGACCCTCAGCAAGCGTCTGAAGCAGATGCTGGAGGTGGTCCTCGCCATCGGTAACTTCATGAACAAGGGGCAGCGCGGGGGTGCCTACGGGTTCCGGGTAGCCAGTCTCAACAAGATTGCTGACACAAAGTCCAGTATTGACAGGTGAGGACTTGGGGGCTCCTCTGCCCTGTCTCACCCCATCCTAGTGTCCCCTCCCCTCTCTAACCCTCTGCTCTCTCTCCATTCCAGCTTCCTTGTCCATGTTTAAAATATTGTAAAGAATTATTTTAGTGTGGGGTGCTGTGGGTGTGTGTGTGTGGGTGTGTGTGTGGGGGGGTGTGGTGTGGTGTGTGTGTGTGTGTGGTGCATGTGGTGTGTGTATGTGATGTGTGTGGTGTGGTGTGGTGTATGTGTGGTGTGGTGTGGTGTATGTGTGGTGTGGTGTGTGTGTGTGGTGTGGTGTGTGTGTGTGTGTGTAGTTGCCTGTGGGACCAGCAGAGGACACTGGATCCCCTGGCACTGAAGTTGCAGCATTTGCGGATGCTCAGAACCAAACTCAGGTCTTCTGGCAGAGCAGAAAGCCCCGTAACTGCTGAACATCTCTCCAGCCCCTTCTTTGTTTTTCCTCCCGTCACACTCCGTCTGGTTTCATCACCCCCTCCCCTGACACATCTGTCACCCACAGGAACATCTCTCTGCTTCATTACCTGATCATGATCCTGGAGAAGCACTTCCCTGACATCCTAAACATGCCCACGGAGCTGCGGCACCTATCAGAAGCCGCCAAAGTCAAGTAAGCAGCTCCTCCGTGCTTTCTTCACCTGTGACCACACGCGTGGCTTCCCTCACTTGAGAGGACACTGGCAATGGGCAGTGTCTTGGTATGCTTTTAGAAGAACCAGAGACAGCTTGCTCTCTGAGGTGCCAATCATCTTATTTCAGAGGTGCTTCTGGAAAATACCGGAAGAATGAGGAAGTAAGCCGTGTATAAAAAGAAAGCCTGCAACAGATGCCTTGAGCCAGCGCCAGCTGCACTGTGGGCAGATGGAACTTAAGCCTAACATGGAAACACCCTCTCTGCTTATTGTGGGGTGGGGGAGGGGCTAGCCATGCAGCACACGGGCTAAGTGTCCTGGGGTGTGAGCATAACTCTAACAGGCAGAGGGGGCCAACTCAGAATAAAGACCGCTTGGCTAGGGGCTAGAGAGATGACTCAGTGGTTAACAGCACCGCCTGTAATTCCAGAGGACCCCAGTTCAAATCCCAACACCCCATGGCGGCTCACAAACATCTGTAACTTCATTTCCAGGGGATCCAATGTCCTCTTCTGGCCTCCTCAGGCACCAGGCATGCATATGGTGCAAAACATACACACATAAAATAAATTAAAAACTAAGCATATATTTAATAGCCTGGTCAGTTGGAAGAATTGGCGACCTTCCTTGAACTGTAATGGGCAGGGCATCCACAACACTTGCTAAGGTTGTTAGACTAAATCTGGGGTCTTGGGAAGCCAGAAATGCTAAAGCTAACAGGTACTCAATGCCACTGTGTGTAAGATATTCTGTGCTTTAACAAACCACTGAGACTTGGTAACTCTAAAAATTAGAAGTGTATTTGACATGGCTCTGGAGAATTGGAAATTCAGGAGCATGGTGCCAGATCTGCTAAACATCTGCTACACCACAGTCTGACAGCGGCATCCCAGGCTAACAGCCACAGTGCCATCTCAGGGGCCACCCTCAGGACCAACCTCATCATGTCTCTCCATACTCACCTCTACCACCAACCCTGTTAAATGACGATGAACACCATGAAGGTCACGGGAAGAAATGAACCAAGTCAGATGCTAACGTGAGGATGTTTTTGATAGGGCTTGGGAGATAGAGCAGCAGGTAGCACTGCGGTCTGAGTGCTGTATCTAAAACCCAAGCAAGCAAGCAAACAAACAAACAAACAAAACCAAGATGGACAGGTCCTATGGAGACACCTGAAGTTGTCTATTGACTTCCACATGCGTGCGTGCACACACACATGCACCTGCACCACACACACACACACACACACACACACACACACACACTATGTGACACACAACATTTGGAAGGATCCATGAAGTAGAGCTTTCACTCTGACACATTACAGACACCAACAGGCACACAGCGAGGTGATCCGCTGGAGGTGATCAGCAGGCTAAGAGGGGCTGGAACGTTATGCTGCCGTGCTTCAAGCTGCCCTCTCTTGAGCCATCCTTGGCTCCTCACACCCAGAGCTGATGGTGTCTTCCCTCTCCTATCTCCCCACAGCTTGGCAGAGCTGGAGAAGGAGGTGGGCAATCTCAGGAGGGGCCTCCAAGCAGTGGAGGTGGTAAGTGAGCCTGCTGAACTTTCATGGAGGCTTTTGTGGAGAAGCCAGTGTTGCAGCCACCACTGGGTCCCGTGTCCCCTGCTGCCACATCTCAGACAGCAGAAACCCTGTGTGATACACTTCGATGACCCGGGGCTCCTGGATAAGAAGGTGGGACAGCCGCACAGTGGACAGAGCCTTCAGGAAAACGTGATCCACCTTCTTGGGGTTTACATTTAGACCCTGACAGAAGGGCTGTGTGTCTGAGACTCTCTATGTCACTGAGCAGGGAGACTGAACCCTAGGACTGTCACCTGCTCAGGTTTGACCACAGTGAGTGCAGGGGCTGAGCTGACTATGGGAGGCATACAGCAGTGTGGCAGTGGGGACAGCCAGCCCCATGAGATCCTATCTTACACCTCTTCCCTTCATGCCTGAACTAGTGGAGGCCCTGAGGGCTCATCCACTCATTGATGAGAACTTAGGCATCTTAGTCCTTTGAGATGGCTAAACAAGTCCATCAAAGGGTGGCTTTGCTAAACAAAACATTTACCTCTTAGAATGTGGCATGGTGGACCATTCAACATAAAGGGTGGCTTTGCTAAACAAGACATTTACCTCTTAGAATTTGGCATGGTGGGCCATTCAAGATCAAAGGGTTGGCAGGTCTGATGTCCTGAGGGCCTGGTCCTCATGGGTGGGACCTTCTCACTGTGTCCTCACCTGATAGAAAGGACAAACTCCCTGGGAGTCACCGATAGGACCACTATACAAAGACAGTGCTCTTATGACCTAGTCACTTGACAGGAGTGTCCAACCCATGACCTGTAGGTCACATGAGCTTCAGGAGAGCTATGAATGGGGCCTGGCACAAACCCACAAACTTACTTAAGACATTATGTTTTTTTTATTATCTTTTCATAACCTGGTCGTATACTTCTCAAATGTGCACTTTGTAGATAACATCATGTCATAGTGTCAAACCTTTGGATGCACCTGTGAGATCCCACCTCCTTGCTTTGCCTTAGGGGTTAGGATTTCAGTACTGGCATATTGAGAGGACACAGACACTGGATCCCAGCACTGGGTCTCTGGTCCTGTTACTACCATTGCTGTTCTCACACCTTCATAGCTGATGCACTCTCTGAGACATCTTTAACTCTTTGTCCCTCACACCTGGAAACTAGAGACTTTTCCCAGAATTCCCAAGAAGGAAGGGGGAGGGTAAGAGGAGAATCGAGTCAGGCTAAAGTTAGGAACCTTCTTATGTTGCTACCATGGGTGATGGCTTCCGTCTTGATGGTTCTGGAAAGTGCTACTTAGAGTGTGGATCACAGCTCAGCAGCAAGATTTCCCAGACAATACTACTTGCCCCCGACTCACTCAGTCGCCATTCCAGAAAGGATGGTGGTGGTGATGGGTTAGGGAAGGATATAAACAGCTGCCCAGACCAACAACTCTCAGAGGCAGCATTGCCTTCAGAACTGTGAACCCAGGTTCACCTTTTCCGAAGGCATGTGCAATGTCCTGTGGCTAACAAGGAGCATGTGGTGGCCCCTGATCTCTTTCTGTCTAAATTGTGCTTTTTCTTCCCTTCCCAGGAGTTGGAATATCAAAAGTGCCAGGCACGGGACCCCAATGACAAATTTGTTCCTGTCATGACTGACTTCATCACAGTGTCCAGCTTCAGTTTCTCAGAGCTGGAGGACCAGCTCAGTGAGGCCAGGGATAAGGTAAAGGTGGCCCAGCACCACCCCCGACACACACCCCATTGCTCTTCAACTCATCATTGCCTAGGCCTGATTTCCACCTGGTCCTATCATGGACAGGGACAAACCCAGCGCCTCAGAACCTAGAGAAATCCCATCTCCTCTGCCTCCAAGACAACCTCATTCTGCAGAGACCAGGGTTCACTGTTTAGGTACCCAAGCACCAGAAGCATTGTTTTCAGTTTTATTTTTGTGTTTGTGTGTGTGCTTTTGTACACCTGCATGGGAGACCAAGGTCAACCTCAGGTGTCATTCCTTAGGAGCCAAAGACCTTATTTTTTGAAACAGGGTCTCATTAGGACCTGGGTCTCAATAATTAGGCTAGACTGGTTGGCCAGCAAGCTTCAGAGATCCTCTTGCATCCTCCTCCCCAGTGCTGAGATCACATCACCAAACCCTGGCTGAGATCAATGACTCAGGTCATTGCCCTTGCATGGCAAGCACTTGACTGAATGAGCCCCACCCCAGTCCTACCTTATCCTCACCCCAGTCCCACCCCATCACCACCCCAGACACTCCCAAACCCAGCCTAGCCCCACCCCCACAGCATCCTCACCCAGGTACCCCCAAACCCAACCTAGCCCCACCCCCACAGCATCCTCACCCCAGGCACCCCCAAACCCGACTTAGCCCCACCCCAACTATACCCCATCCCCACCTTAGGTACCCCCAAACGCAACTTAGCCTTACCTTACCTCCACCCCAGCCCCACCCCAACTATACCCCACCTCCACCTCAGGTACCCCCAAACGCAACTTAGCCTTACCTTACCCCCACCCCAGTCCCACCCCAGGCACCCCCAAACCCAGCCTAGCCCCCCTACCACCACCACATCCCCACCCAAGTTACCCCCAAACCCACCATAGCCCCACCCCACCCCCACCCCAGTCCCAACCCAGGCACCCCCAAACCCAGCCTAGCCCCACCTCACCCCCACAGCATCTTCACCCCAGGTACCCCCAAACCCAACCTAGCCCCACCCCACTCCCATCTCAGTCCCACCCCATCCCTACTCCAGGCCCCCAGCCCCAACCTAGCCTCACTCCACTCCAACTCTACCCCACCCCCACCGCATCCCCACCACAAGTGTCTCATTTCTCGCCCACCTTTCAGGTTTGCTGAAAGTTTATAGTCATATTAAACAGAAGTAAACATTGAGAAGAGGGTTTCAGTCACTTGGGTGAGCATCCCAAGTGCCTAGCTCAGCCGTGAACTTGCTGGCACTCTACCTGTGTGGATGCAAAAGGACCCATGTGTGGGGTTACCTTTAATGTGTGGTCTTTTATTCAGGAGACCCAGGGTAGGGCTGGAGAGGCAGCATTTCCAGCAAACTCCCAGAAAGAGCTCAGGCTGCTAGTCCCAGGAAGACTTTTTGCATGGGGACATGTTTCCTAAATATCGCATGAGTTGGGTAAGAGAACACAATGCTCAAAGTCAGAGTGGTGCCTGCTTCATGGACACAGAGCCAGTCACTCTGTCACCCCATTTAACCCCCATAATAATACCGTGAGGCTGATCCCACTTCACAGGTGAAGAAGTCAAGTCACAGAAGGGCTAAGTAAGTCACCCATCAACTAAGTCACCCAATGATTAGATGGCCTGTGAGGGGCCTTTCCATTCCAGCCAGCCAGTGCCTGACTTTAGCTAAGTCTTCCCCAGGTCACCATCTCCTGATCCGAGGTGGCATGAAGGGAGACTATCAGGGAGACTCAACCCACCAGCCCAGAGGTCAGCCTCATGGGTTTTTTTGGGGGGTGGGCGGGGGAGATAACAAGGTAGGGACAAAGAATGACTCACTAGTGAATTTTGTAGGCGAACTCTGGGGTTTGAATCTTCTGTCTCCATGCCTACAATTCCGCAGTTTGGACTGGGCTCAGCTGGGAGCTAGCTGACCGCAGGCTTGGGCTCACCACACTTCTGCCTGCGTCTTTTACAGTTTGCCAAGGCGTTGACACACTTTGGAGAACAGGAAAGTAAGATGCAGCCCGACGAGTTCTTCGGCATCTTTGATACCTTCTTGCAGGCCTTCTTGGAGGCCCGGCAGGACCTGGAGGCCATGAGGAGGAGGAAAGAGGAGGATGAGCGGAGGGCACGCATGGAATCCATGGTGAGGGCTGGGCCTGGCTGGGGACAGGATGTGGCAGAGTAGGGTATGAAGGACAGGATGCTCCTTGGAGTATGTGAGATTAAATAGGAGCTGGGCACATTTTAGGGGCACTGTTAGCCTCAAAAGAGAAACATCTCCCACCATGGGGAGAGAAAGCCATGTAAGGTGGGAATGGTGGGGTATCTTGAGAAGAAGCAGAGTGGTCCCTGGCAGGTGAAGCATGTCCAGGGTAGGGGTAGGCTTGGGCTGGGAGAGCAGCTAAGGACCAGAGAGCTGCTGGCGGTCCCTGAGTCTCCTCTCCTTTCCACTCTCAGTTGAAGGAGCAGCGTGAAAAAGAGAGATGGCAGAGGCAGCGGAAGGTTCTGACAGGCGGCACACTGGAGGAGAGTGGAGAGTTCGACGACCTGGTGTCAGCTCTGCGTTCTGGAGAAGTTTTTGACAAGGACTTAAGCAAGTTCAAGCGCAACCGCAAGCGAACAGGGACTCAGGCTCCAGAGGTCACCCGCGAGCGGGCAATAAACAGGCTAAATTATTGACTTGGGGACCGGGTACTGGCCACATAGCAGCAGGCCTGGAGATAGGGAGACAGGAGCTGAAGAGAAGCAGCAATGACCGAAGTGATTTGGAAAGCTGGGTTTGGGAGCCCTGGGCTGGGTCCTAGGGCCTGTGTGCGGCTAGACCAGGTGTCTCCCACACTGATGGACGGTCTTCTCTCATCTCTCCACTACATTATTCATGTCCTGTCTCTCCCTATGACCCTCCCTCTCCTGACCATCATTGTCTAAGACCAGCTTGCATATCCCTGGCAGGCCCTGGGCTTTGATCAGGAAATCCCAGGCTGGAGGACATGGTTCTCCACACCTTACGTTGGCACAGAGCTGTTTAAAATCCAGGAGACCACATTCCCTTTCCGAACTCTCATACATTATGTGGTGGAGTGGGACCCGAGAGCCAGCAGCAGGGACTCATGGCTCCCATCGGAAGAGACAGCTCAATGGAACAAGGATCTGGGGTAGACTAGAGGCCTTATGAATTCTAGTGAGATAGCTCTAGCATCCAGAAGGACACATGTAGAAAGGGACCAGACACAGCAAGTGAGTTGTTTGTATTTTTCCTAGTGTAGGTTCTGGGGTCTCTCCTCTTCTCCCAGCCACCCCCATCCCACTCACTAATCTCTGGTCCCCAGATTCATCTCTTGATTGCAGAACTCTGGCTCCCCAGCAGCTTATAGTATGGCTCTGGTAAGAAGGGGTGTCCAAGAAGGCCCTCAATCACTGCTTTACCAGGTTCAGGCATAGGGGCCCAAAGCAACCTGATCCATTGTCTGGGTTCCTAGTGGTTTCTGACCAGAGGACAACACTCAAATGTTTCACTCCCATGGGAGTGTCTCACTGTCAGCTCACTTGGCTGGCCCCTTCCATGCCAGTGGTCTCTCAGGCATGAGGTCACGCAGAGCTCCGTGTACTTGGCTGCAGCTGGCCTTGGGAGCTGTTCCCGAGGGCTAGAAGCACCTGCCACATTTGACTGGCATTCTGAGGGGGACATCTAGATGGGGCTGAGATCAGGGGATACTGAGAGGAGGGGGAAGGAGAGCTTCCAAAGGATACTCACCTCAGGGGTTTGCCCCTGCATTGTGCCCAGTTTGGCTCCTCAGCCTGACTTGTGTGGGGCCCCTCTGGCCCTGTTTACTCTTCTGCCCATCTTCAGTTGTTTTTAAAGGCACAGGTGAGCAGCACTACTCTATCTACACAAATGTTCTACATGGAGCAGGGAAGATCAACTCCGCGAAGGTTCTAATTGTCTAAAGCACCCTGTTCCCTCTCACCTTGAGACCAGTCTTGCATGGTTACCATCTGCCAGCTCCTGGACCATCCCATCTAACCCCCTGTCTCAGCGTCATTGCCAGTGGCTGTGGCTGTTCAGGCCTGTAACTGTCGATCTTGTTTTCCTGCATGAGACTCTCAGGGGGTGGGGACATAGTAGCCAGGGGAGGAGAACATGGGGTTCAGCTGGGCATGTGCACTGATTTGAGGGGTGCAGCAAGTATGAAGAAGCCAGCCTGAGAAGGCAAAGGGGCTTCTCAGAAGAGTGGCTAATGTCCCTGCCCCAACAAGCAAAGTCTTGAGAGTGAGGAGGCTGGAGCTGGACCACTTCCATCTCCTTCCAAACTGGCCAGGCTGTCAGCCTAACAAGCTAGGGGCAGGCAGCAGGCATGGCTGTGTTCTGCCTTCTCAAGCACCACAAAGACTGGACAAGCACTGGGAAAGATAAGATGGAAGTTCCTGAAGGAACGTGTTGGATCCTCAGAAAAGCCATTTGGCATCTCTCCAGAGCCCAGCCATTTCACCCCAAAGAATTTTGCCTTCTCTATTTATTATTTTCCAAATCTGGCCAGTGGCTCTGGTGCTGTATGTCCTTGTAACCAGATTTCAACAGTGCCTTGGACCACGGATCACTGTGGGTGACTGAGCAGGAAGTGACTGGTGCCCAGCGGGGGTCCTCAATGTTAGATGTCTACCCCAGTAGTTCCCCACCCTTCCTGCTGCCTGTGGGCCCACTGCTCCAGGTAACCTTGTGCACAATGCAAGATTCACAGTCCAGCCAACACATCCCTTCTCAGCAGCGGCAAACTTTCCCAAATGGAAGTTTGTCCAGGGAGTAGAAGGACAACGATCTCCAGGTGGGTAGAGTTGGGTACAGGCGCTTCCCATCCACTCCTACTGCCACCAACTGAGGATCTGTGACCACCTCCCCAGGACATCTGTCAACCTTTATGCCAAGACCACTCACCAGCTGCTGCAGAAAGACAAATAAGGCTCATATATGTACAGAATCTACAGTGCCCTTTTTACCCGCACCCTTTTTTAAGAATATATTGTAATACTAAAAGATATTAAATTCATCCTCACCCCAACCTGCCTAGAAGCTTTTATTCCCCCATGGACTTGGGTTGTGCAGGAGTGAGCTGGGCCAGCGGTGGGTTGAAGCTAGCTCCTGGCAGTTTCATCCAGTTCCATGAGGGCCAATATACATTTTCTGGAATGTTCCAAACCAACTGAGGTTATGTGGATGGCTTGAGTTGGGGGCATTTGTCACAGGAACCCGTTCATGTTTTAATTGTTAAACATTTGCCATCACACAAGGCAGAGGGACGCCAGGCCAGGGAACCTCTGCAAACAGATCACCTTTGAGAACCCAGCATGCCAGGCTGTTGTATGGGTGCATCAACTAGGAGGTTCTAGATGCAGTTGAGCCTGCGACTCCCAGCTGTACACTGCCTTAGGACACATTCTGCATCTCACTGTCTCCCACAGGGAGAATACGCCCCTTGGCCTTTCTAGGGTCCCTCCACCCCCTTTCAGGGAGTGTCTCGGAATGGGGCCAATGGGCGAAATTTAGCAGCTTGTGCTCTTCTCACAAAGGTCCTAAGCCTCAAGTCCAGAGCTGGCACCGTGGCTTTATTTGTGCATTGTAAGGACAAAGGTCACCTTCGACTCTTCTTTCTCTGACACGTGCCAGAGCAGACAGGTGTGAGCAGAACCAGGTGTGGGTAAGGGTCGGCACGGTTCTTAGGGGTGTAGTCCGTAAGTTCATCTCATTGGAGGAGAGGCCGGAGGCCAGGGAGTGGGGACACTGGGGTACATTCTTTAGGAAGTTTGTGCTTTTCCTTCCTCTAAGTGGGGTCCTCTGCTAAATGAGCCCTTATATCTCCCCAGGGAAGAGAGAAGAGAGAACCCTAAGTAAGCTGTCCATCTGAAACAATCCATATAATATGACTGACCAATATCAAACGTTCCTAGTATCATTGCTAGGGTCCTGGAAGGTGTCAAGGACAGAGGTGTCTTATGTTGAGGACATCTCCCAGGTTATGATAAATCTCAATGGTAAAGAGACAGGGTGACCTTAGGTCATAGTGACTAGATTTAGAGGAATGTGACATCTTTTCCTCGGCCCAAACTGCACCCCGTTGGGAGACATGGCTGGAGAGTGAGTGGGGTACTCTTAAGCCCGGTGGAAGTCCCCCCGCTGGCCTCCAGTCTTGCTGAGGAGCTTGACTTCCGCCACCACGATGTCCCTGCTGACTGCCTTGCACATGTCATACAGGGTAAGGGCAGCCACGGCAGCGGAGGTCAGTGCCTCCATCTCCACCCCAGTGGGGCCGCGGGCCCGGCAGGATGCCTGGATCAGCACGGCATTGCGTGGACCGTCCAGCTCCAGATGTAGCTGCACGTGGTTCAGGGCCACATGGTGGCACAGCGGGATCAGCTGACTAGTTAGCTTGGCTGCCTGGACTCCAGCCAGCTGGGCCACTGCCAGGGCATCTCCCTTCTTCAGCTGGTTCTGCTGGACAAGCTTGAAGGCCACAGGTCCAAGAAGGACCAGAGCAGAGGCCACGGCCACCCGCTCTGTATCTGGCTTCCTGCCCACATCTACCATAGCTGCCCGTCCTTCTGAATCCACATGAGTTAGCTGGGTTGAGGTTGGCCCTGGTCCTGAGGGGACAGCAGGATCCTGGGACCCTATGCTGAGGCACTTTGAGTGAGTGTTGGAGTTGGGGTAGCAGCTGTAGCATCTCTGAGGGGAGCCAGACCCCAGACACTGCTGAGACAGAGGAAGGGCCATGGGGACACGGAGTCTCTTCCGCAAAGTTGTCATCTGGCCAGAGAGATTCTCTCTGGCACTCAGATTCCAAACACAGAGGGGATCCCGGGAGAAAGTGCTCCAACTAGCTGGTGGGGAATCTTGAAGCACCAAAAACAGCCCTGAAAGGAGACAAGAGAAGAGACTGAGCCTCCAAACAAATCTTCCTCCACCTCTTCTCCTGACTCCTCACTGTCCCATCATGGGACAGTTAAGTTCTCATTCACACTAGGGAGAAGAGCAAAAGCAGACAGAGTGCTGGGCGTGGTGGCCCACGCCTTTAGTCCTAGGACTCAGAGGCAGAGGCAGGTGGGTCTCTGACTTGAGGCCAGCCTCGTCCACAGAGCGAGTTCCAGGACAGCCAGGGCTACACAGAAAAACCCTGTCTTGAAAAAAAGAAAGAAAAAAGGAGAAAGAAAAATGAAAGGAAAGATTTAAAAACAAAAGAAGAAGACTACTGAGGGACAGACCTGAGGTTGTCACCCCACCCTACAGGACCCCCCCAGTGACAAGGGTGAGTAGTTACGTACTGATAGGTCACCCACCAATGAGGATCATGGGCCGGTTCTTCATCTGGGCAATATTGAACATGCCTGGTGGGAAAGCGGGGAGGACGGAGACAGCGCTTACTGAAATGCATGGATGGATGGATGTGGCCCCAATCCCATGCACAGCTGCAGGCATGCACATGCATCACTGCGAGGTCACCCAAGGAGGAGCCCAGACAACAGTCTGGGAACACCCAGGGACCTCGCACTCCCTCCCTCTCTCCTAAAGACAACACAAGGGAAACCAGGGATCCAGTGATATCACAGCCTGATAAAGCAGATCAGGAGACTTTTGGGGCCCCCTGTGTAGCCCATGCTATGTTAATTTCTTCAAAGAAGAACTACCACAGCCCAAGTTCAAAGTTTCAGAAGAAGTGACCAGTGGCCTGAAGGACACAGACAGGGCACCCTTGGCCCAGGCTTGCTTTATCCTCCCACTTGCTCCTCCACTTTCCGCAGTCTAACCCGACCATTCCCACCAGCCCTTACCTGCATGCTGCCGCTTCTTTCTACCTACTGCTGCCCCGATGATTCTCAGAAGCTCCTCCTCAGAGGCTCCTGCCCGCAGGTGGTCCCGCAGGGACACCTCGGAGTTCCCGAAGAGGCAGACCTGTTGTGGATGAGAGAACAACTCGTCAGCCGCCAGCCACACAGTGCTCATGCTCCGACAGCAGGCTCACACTTGAGGCAGGACTCAGGGCAGTGAGGGGCAGAAGGGACTCGACATACAAGAGGCAAAAACGAGACTTCTGAGTGGGGCTTGGCCACACTCCTTTCACAGTGCATTGCATACACGGAGAATCATGCATATGAAGAGAGAACATCTGAATTCAGGGCTGCTGCTATTGGCTGAGACATCTGATGGGGAAGCCACTGCCACCATGAGAGTGGCCCCCCATCCATGGGGAACTGAGCACCCCGGAGGTGATACACATATCCCGTTCCCATGGGGATACTACCACCTACTGCCTGCTTCAGTCCACGGTCCCTGCTCATGGCTGAGCAGCCAAGGGCTTTGGAGGGGGCACCTTGGGGGTTTTTGTGTCTGAGCCAGAGACTCAGTTTTTAGCTCAGGCTATGTTGTTCAGGATGGCTGGGAACTGACAGGAACCCTTCTCCTTCTGACTGTGCTGGGTGGCAGGTGTGAGCATCACACCTGGCTGAAGACAACATCAGTGGCCACTCAGTCCTAACTCAGCGTTCCCTAGCTTCTGTGAGAAGCCTGGTCAGGAGATGAGATGGATAAGGTACCACCCCGTCACAGAACTTGTGTCGGCTGTGTGTGTAGACACAGAATGTCTGAAAAGCCAGGAGGGGCCAAGCTCTGGAGAAGTCAGGACTGAAGGCCTGGCTTCTTCACTATGTCAGGCATTCCCCTTTCCTACAGCTGCTGTGGATGGTCTTTCTGTACTCTGTGAATATGTGTTGCTCTCATTGGTTAATAAATAAAGCTGCTTTGGCCTATGGCAAGGCAGGATAGAGCAATCAAGCAGAGAGATACAGGAGAAGAAGGGTGGAGCCTGAGAGATGCCAGAGCACCACAAGTATGCCACAGGCCACATGGTGATCCAAAGATTAATAGAATATAGGTTAATTTAAATGTGAAGAGCTAGCAAATAATAAGCCTGAGCCATCAACCAAGCATTTATAAGTAATATTAAGCCTCTGAGTGGTTATTTGGGAACTGGCGGGTAGCAGAGAAACCTCCAGTTACAAATGGAGTCCACTGTCTGGTGTGGATCCAAATAAGACCTAAGAAAACTTTAAAAAGATTCTAAATGCACACTAACTGAGCTGTTCTGGGTTCCTAGTCTCAGAGTCTCATGCCAGCAGCATCACAGAGCCGCGTCTCCCAACAGCGGCACTGTCCACCAGCTGCTATGATCTAAGCAGCATGGCGGGTTTCTGCAGTCTCACACCAGCCTCGGTACAGAGCGGCTAATCAGCGACGTGCTGTGTGGTGGGTTTCGTCTGTGCTCACACAGACAAAAGAGGCTAAAAGATACAGAGTAAAAAGAGGTCCAGACAGAAAAACCTCTAAACAGGTTTCAATGTGTTTTACAGTGTGCGTAGGCTAAAGAAAAACTAAAATGGGTATTGACAATTATAGAAAGAAATAAATAGTTTAAAAAGAATATACTAAAGTCTTTAAAGAGAGAAATAAAATAAAAAGTCATGTAGAGATGGGAAATATACAGGAAGTTTGGCTCCTGTGTAGCAGTGTTGGTTCTGAATGTTCTGAATGCTGACAAACCAATGACAGTTGTCCGAGAGACATGGGACAGAAAGAAAGACTGGTAAAATACGCCAAATGCCTCAGCTTTAAAACAGAAATCAAAAATATAACTGTAAAGTGGAACTTAAAAGATGCACTGCTTTGAATAAAACAAGGCAAGAGGGTCCTTTGGGTTCTTGCTTCACAGAACAAACTGCCAGACATTCTGCAGGACACAGAGAAAAGCTACTGACAACTTTGCCAATATAAGTAGGACAGTCTTTCAAAATTCCTGCTTCACTGAAAAGTCTGCCAGATATTCTAGGCCTGAAGGCTGAAGGTGGGTGTCCCAACATTACAGAAGAACTTTGGGTGACTGTCCAGGAAGCCAGATGTCTTTGCCATTTCTAGAGTTTTGGAAGTTGCTTGCAATATACTTTCTGTTTATTCGGGTAATATTATTATCCTTTTGGGGTCTTTGATGGAGTTGAAGACTAGATAGTTATAATTATAGTTTTCCTTAGTTATGATAAAAGATAGATATCAAACTTTAGACTCACAAAGATAGGGTAACTGATAGAGTATTTTCTTTAATTTTGCCAAATACAAATAGACTGGATATTGTAACTGATTCTCACTTGATAACTGTTTTGTTATATGTAATTTTTCTATGTTAAAATGGAAAACCTTCCTTTTTGAATAGATGAAAATGGGAAAATGCTGTGGGATAGTCTTTCTGCATGCAGTGAATATGTGTTGCTCTCATGGGTTGATAAATAAAGTTGCTTTGGCCTATGGCAAGGCAAGATAGAGCTAGGTGGGAAATCCAAACAAAGATGCAGGAGAAGGGCAAAGTCTGAGAGACGCCGGCAGCCACCTATAGGGTCAGAGCACCACCAGTAAGCCATGGGCCACGTGGCAACACACAGATTAAGAGAATATTGGTTAATTTAATGTAAGCTAATAATAAGCCTGAGCCATCCGCCAAGCATTTATAAGTAATATTAAATCTCTGAGTGATTCTTCAGGAACTGGTGGGTGGAGGAGAAACCTTCGATTACATATAGCACCAGGCCCAGGCTCCTCTCCCTCCTTCACTGACTCTAGTTAATTGCTCCACAGACGTCTCTTTGTTGGCTTCCCTGTGCTGGCTTCTGCCTGGAGATCAACATCCCAAAGCTGCATCTCAAACCCCAATCCTGAAGTTCTATGCTCAGCAGTCACCCCACACATTCCCTTCTAAGCGCTATGATTCTTCTGCCCCATGTTTTTCTTTTGTATATATGTGTCTCTGTGTTTCCCGTATATAGGGAAGTGTGTGTGTGTGCACATGTGTGTGTGTATGTGCACATGCATGAAGGCAAAAGGTCAATATCAGGTATCTTCCTCAACCAATCTCCATTGTTGTTTTTGAGACAGGGTCTCTCATTGACCTAGATTTCAGCAACTCAGCTAGACTAGCTAACCAGTGAGCTCTGAAGATCCTCTTTTCTCTACTCCCCAGCCCTGGGACACAAGTCTAGAACTATGCTTGGCTTTTTACATGGGAGTTTGAGATCCAAACTTGGGTCTCTATGATTACAGAGCAAATACCTTTCTTCTGAGCCATCTCCCCAGCATGACCCCACACTGTCACTCCACACAGTCACCTCACACAGCCACCCCACACTGTCACCCCACACTGTCACCCGTCACTGAGCCATCTCCCCAGCATGACCCCACACTGTCACCCCACAAGTCACCCCACACTGTCACCCCAGTCACGGAGCCATCTCCCCAGCATGACCCCACACTGTCACCCCACACTGTCACCCCACAAGTCACCCCACACTGTCACCCCAGTCACGGAGCCATCTCCCCAGCATGACCCCACAGCTTTACCCTCACATATTTATATATCTTAATCATTGCTCAATGCCCACTCATGAGTTCAAATTTAACAAAGATGGGGATCACATCTCCTTGTTCAGAAACTTCACACTGCTCCCTACAATCAGAGGAATATGTTATGAATCACAACTCTCGACAGTATGGACTCCTCAGATCTGATCCAGACAGTATGAGTCCAGGTCACAGCCATTCTTCAAGGTTTCTGAGGTCCTCACCGCCAGCACAGACATGGTGGGGACAAATGGCCACTAGGCTTCTGTCCACCACCTCTGGAAGTGCCATTGAGTTCCACAGCCTTAAGCTCAAACCCGAAGAGTGACAATCAGCCAAGTAATGGGTTCTGGTCTCAGAAGCGGGTCCCTGCTGTGTGACAAGGCTACCAGAATGACACTGTGGACAGCAATCCTCGCAGCACCGAGGGCTGGAGAGGACTCCTGATACAGCAGGAGCTACTCTGAAGAGCCAATGAAGGACTGAAGAACAACAGTGGCTGCCAACAAAATCCCAAGTGCCCCCCACCGGGCACTGGCCGCCCCCTCAATCAGAAGCTCAGGTGGGAGGGGCAGGATGCTTACCTTGAGGTTCCCATCGGCTGTGATGCGCAGCCGGTTGCAGGTCCCACAGAAATGCTCTGACATGGATGTGATGAAGCTGACCTGGCCCTGGAAGCCAGGGATCTTAAAGGCCTAGGGGAGAAGGTGGTGGAAGGGACAGCGTGGGCTCTCCCTCACTCCTGGATGCCCCTTGTTGATGTCAAGACCACACTCTGCTGCTCTTTTACAGTTTGCTGGGTGACCCATAAGCCCCTGCCTCTGCCTGACTTGCTCTGGAGAAGAGTTGCTATGGATAGAGGTATCTGTGGATGGCAGGCCTACAGAAGGTCACGTGGAGGAGAGGGACAGCACTGCCCCATTTACCTGCAAAAGCATGCCCTCTGATGCCACTCAGTCTTACTGTCTAACTCTAGGCTGCTCTCTGAAGCAACTGTTCCTCTGCTGCACCCAGCAGGATGGAGGCAGGGCATCCCCAGCACCGCCCTCCCGCTCCCTAACCTTGGCTGTGCTGGAGTCCTCCTCTGGCAGCTTCTCCAGCCCTGGCCACTGCTGCCGAATGGTGTCGAGCATCTCCTTGTAGCTAACCATCTTCCTGAAGTTCCACTTGTTGCCTGCATTTGGTTGTGGGTGGCAGGGGGAGATTTGAACCAGAGATGAAGGGGACCCCGCCAGAGGATCAGATCACATCCACACATGACCCCAGAGCACCCCACACTGTCCTGCCACCACCCCAGGGGTTAGGAGTACCTGGGACAGCCCTGAGGCCCCTGGACCCACCAAGCCCTCGTCACTCACCGTCAAATGGCATGTACTCAATGAAGCGCACATCCAAGGGAAGACCCTCTGTCAAGGCCACGAAGTCCAGAAGCTCGTCTTCATTCAGGCCTCGCATCACCACACAGTTCACCTGGCCAAGGACAACTGAGCGGTGAGAGCTGTCTCCAACGTGCTCTCATGAGGACGACCTTTGGGGCGTGGCACTGCTCAGCTCCAGCCTGTGCCTCTGGCCACCTGTTATTCCATGACTGGGGTATTCCGTGGTGGCCACTGCTTTTCTCTATCCCCAATGAGGGAGGAGAAGTGGGGGCTAGACATGGCCTGGCCAGCAGCAGTGGAGGTTCACGTCCACTGGGCAGGCTGAGGACTGTCAAGGGCCAGTGTCATGGAGCCATGGTCCCCCTGCCTGGTAGGCTCAGGAAGGAAGGAAGCAGTCAGCAGGGGTGGCAGATCCTCACCTTCACAGGCTTGTAACCCAGCTCAATGGCTTTGTGGATCCCCTCCATGACTTTGTGGAAGCCTGCGGAGAGGAGGAAGCAAGGATTCAGGGACTCCCCCTTTCTCCAGGGAACCACCACAGCCGTGTGGGACAGAATCCTGAGAGGCCGTCTGGCTCGATGACCAGCAAGAGTTTTCTCTCATGGGCCAGAGGGCTGGACAACAAACAGTTCAGGTTATGCAAACCGAGAGGCAGTGCCCAGATTCTATGTGGATACATGATATGAAGTGTGTCTTTACTAATGTCAGAGTAAAGCAATATGGGTTTTATTTTTATTTACATTTATTTTTGCAGGTTTGTAGGTATGTGTGCATGTTCATGTATTTGCTGGGGATGTATGCACAAGCAGAGGCCAAAACATCTGGGGTGTCATTCCTCGGAGCTGTCTTTCTTGATCTGTTGTCTTTTTTTTTTTATCTAGTTTTATGTACATGTTTGTTTAGCCTGCATGTGTATCTGTATCTCACATGTGTCCCTGGTGCTGCCGGAGGTCAGAAGAGGGCATCGGGTCCTTTGAAATTAGAGCTACTTTACTATCTCAACAGTTTTGTGTGGCTTTGCTTAACGTGGGATAGAGGAAAGACTATTTTCCCAAGGAGTCAATATTGTTTAACTGGGGTTCACAGGTCATGTCCTCAGTGATTAATGATTACAAGTGTTATCTGTAAAACCCACTTCTGGCTCCAAGGCTGTACAAAAACAGGCCATGAGCTGGATGTGGCCTGTGGGACACAGCTGACTCATGATCTAGCTAATGGGGAAACTGAGGCCCTGCTGCAGTCTTCACATGCCACCTTGTATGACGTAGGACCCTCTCTCACTGGTGTGTTCCCTTCAGAGGCAGGTGAATGTCAGAGCACACTGGGGGTGGGAGAGGATGGCTCCCTGGTGTCGGATGTGAGCCTGGGGAAGGGACGTGGGCTAGGGAAGGAGATAAGGGAGGGAGAGAACACAGAAGGGGCTCAGCTTGAAGTACCCCTTCCACTTCCACCTCCCAGCCTTCTGCTATCTGTTCTGGTCACAGCTTCCTCAGAGGAAGGACCCTAGATCCAAGTCCTGTGCCACCAGGCCAGCAGAACCATCTCTCCCTCGAGAGGTCCTCTCTGCTGAGTCTTCTGCTCCATGGCACTTCAATGGATACCATGATATCAGCAAGGCTGTTCTTTGTGCTTGTAAGTTTTGTCCCAGAAGTCTGCAGGGTCTGGAACCATCTCATGCATAAGCATGAGTCTGAGTTCGATCCCAGGACATGTAAAAAAGTGGGACACAGTGGCGTGCTTACAATCCCAACCCTGGGAGGTGGAGAGAGGGAAAGTCCCAGGGCTCACTGGCCAACTAGACTAGTCTAAATTAGTGTATCCCTGATCCCAGCAAGAGAAGCTGTCTCAAAAACTTCATAATGGACGACTCAAGAGGATAACAGTAGGGGCTGTCCTTTTGCCTCCACATGCACCCACAGTAATACCCTTACACACATGCTAAGACGCACCCACAGTACATACCCTTACACACATGTCCACACACACCCACAG
>JABTXL010006068.1:790613-804325 GCA_025134845.1 Neodon shergylaensis | reverse complement strand
GCACCCACAGCACATATCCTTACACAAATGCCAACACACACCCACAGTAATATCCTTACACACATGCCCACACACACCCACAGTAATATCCCTACACACATGCCCACACATACCCACAGCACATACCTTTACACACATGCCCACACACACTCACAGTAATACCCTTACACACATGCCCACATGCACCCACAGCACATACCCTTACACAAATGCCAATACACACCCACAGTAATATCCTTACACACATGCCCACCCACACCCACAGTACATACCCTTACACACATGCCCACACACACTCACAGTAATACCCTTACACACATGCCCACACACAAAAATAAAATAGAAATAAATAAGCACATTAAAAGTGTATTGCTACACTTTGAATTTCATCAAAGTGGGTGATACAGCCCTCTCCAGAGGGAGGAGCCTCAGCCAGAGTTTTATGGGGCTGGAGAGATGGCTCAATGGTTAAGAGCATTGCCTGCTCTTCCAAAGGTCCTGAGTTCAATTCCCAGCAACCACATGGTGGCTCACAACCATCTGTAATGAGGTCTAGTGCCCTCTTCTGTCCTGCAGGCATACACGCAAAACAGAATATTGTATACATAATAAATAAATAAATTAAAAAAAAACCTTCTGGAAGGCTGTAATCAGGAAGCTGCACACCTGGGCCGGGAAGGAGAAGGATAACTCTCTGAAGAAAGAGGGTGGAGAGCTGCCTTTTCCAAGTGCCCCTCTGACCTTCCAGAATCCTCAGTGACAGACTATCCACACCCCAAAAATAGGAGGGTGGGGTACCCATGGTCAAGAGAAGTCACCAACATGGGTGAGAATATTTGGAGGAGGATGTGAGGAAGGGAGGCTTGAGTCTAGATGGGCACAGAGTGACACCCTGGCCCTGACACCTCAGAGTGGTCCCTTCCACCCCAGCTAGGCCCACAACCTGGCTTTGGTATTAATCCCTCACATGCCTTACTGAGAGCACGTACATGATCCAGACACCGGGAGGAAGTGACCACCCTGCCGCACACAGAGTGAGGCAGAGCCCTGGGGAGACCCACACTCCAGTCTGTCTGATCACCTTTTCTGCGGACAATGAACTCAAACTTGGCAGGAACCAGAGTGTCCAGGCTGATATTAACAGCGTTGAGCCCTGCCTGCTGGAGCTGGGGCAGCAGCCGGGCTAGGTTGATGCCATTGGTGGTGACACCGATGGTTCTCAGCCCTTCTAGTCGATGAAGTTGTGCTGGGGAGAGAGAAGGAAAGCATCAGGCTGTTTTCCCTGGGAAAGGGGCAGGAGTATAAAGGGGCTTCCGCTGGGCTTGGTAACAAGTGTGGAAATAAACCCGGGTGAGAGGCTGGACAGATGGCTCAGCTTCAAAGACCACTTGTTTCTCTTGCAGAAAAGCCAGGTTCAGATCCCAGCACTCACACCGCAGCTTACCACCACTGTAACTCTAGTTCCAGGGGGCTGAAGCCTTCTCTGACCTCTCAGGAACCAACACACATGTGGCACACACACACACACACACACACACACACACATATATATATATATATATATTCATACAGGCAAAAACACTTATACAAATAAAAACCAGAATAAAGATAACCAACAGATGAACTGTGTGGTGGTTTGAAAAAGTGTCCCAAAGGAAATGGCGCTATTAGGAGGTGTGACTTTGTTGGAAGAAGTGTCACTGTGGAGGCAGGTTTTGAGGTCTCATATATGATCAAGATACCACCCAGTGTCTCAGACCACCTCCAGTTCTGTGTGAGTCAAGATGCAAGAACTCTCAGCTCCCTCTCCAGCACCACACCTGTCTGTGTCCTGCCTTGCTTGCCGCCATGATGATGATGATGGACTAAACCTCTGAAGCTGTAAACCAGCCCCAATTAAATGTTTTCCTTTATAAAAGCTGTCATGGTCATGGTGGCTCTTCACTGCCATAGAAATCCTAAGACACATTGGGTGCTCACTCTAGGCTGTGTGCTCTCCGTAGGTTGGGAGCTCACATTGTGCTGGGTGCTTTGCTCTGTGCTGGGTGCTCACCCTAGGCTGTGTGATCACCCTAGGCTGTGTGATCACCCTGGACTGTGTGACCTCCCTGAGCTTTGTGATCACCCTGGGTTGGGGGCTCACCCTAGGCTGTGTGATCACCCTGGACTGTGTGATTGCCCTGGGCTGTGTGATCACCCTGGGCTGTGTGATCTCCCTGGGCTGTGTGATCTCCCTGGGCTGTGTGATCACCGTGGACTGTGTGATTGCCCAGCGTTGGGGGTTCACCCTGGGCTGGATGCTCTGCTAAGAGCATCATACAGATTAGCTTGCTGAAGTTGCAGAACAAGGATTGTTCCTCATTTAGTAGACAAGGAAAAAGGCTTTAGGAAATTTCTTAAATTCACAAAGCCAGTAAGCACAGCGACAAGGCTGGAGACATGGGAATCAGAACTCGATGGCAGGTGTTGTCCTCAATCACTCTCCACATGGTCCTTCACTGATCCTGTTGTACCCACCCCCATCCAGCACGGGTACTGCAGAGCCCACCACCATACCTGCTGTTCACATGAGTCCCCATGCCAGCACAGTAATCCCTTCACTGACTACGCCACCTCCCTAGCCCCCAGGCAGAAGGAACCTTAAAGAACTATACACAAAAGACCAGAGGAAAGAAAATGGTGGGGCTGAAAACACCCTATGTGATCAGTCAGATCCAATAATGCCTAGAAGATGCACTGGGAACTACAGTCTGCAGGCCAATGTCCCTGAAGGTCCTGCGTGGTGAAGGATTGGTCCCTAGAGTAGAACAGTTAGGAAGTAATGGAGCCTGGAAGAGGTGGCCCCTAAAGAGAGACCCTTAGGCCGTTGGGGTGGGGGTGGTTAAGGAAGGCCTAGAAGCTCTGAGCATCCTCTGTTCCTGGCTCCAGAGGGTGACACATCCTCCAGCCTTCCCCAGATCAGAAGCCAGGGGCCCACCTGACCCTGAGTTTGAATCTCCAAAACTGTCTGTCATTCAAAGAGCTCACCCTCTCTGTGAAATCAGTCGCCTGAATGTTCCCTGCAGCAACACAAAGTCTCGAGTTATCCAGTGTCAGCCTATTCAGCCTACTCTAATCAAAGACTAGATTATAGATTTAAAAAATAACTAAAAAAACTATCATTTTTCTATAATGAACAAGTTTTCTTGTACAATGTGGGTGTCCTAATTAGGGTTTCTATGGCTCTGATGAAACACATGACCAAAGGCAGTTGTGCAGGAAACTGGTTATTTCACTCACAGTTCCATGGAACAGTTCATCATCAAAAACAGAGAGCAAAAACTCAACCAAGGTAGCCACCTGGCGGCAGGAGCTGATGCAGAGGCATGGGGGATGGGGGACTGTTTACTGGCTTGCTCCCCATGGCTTGTTCAGCCTGCTTTCTTATAAAACACAGGACCATCAGCCCAGGGGTGGCACCATGCACAATGGGCTGGGTCTTCCCCCATGAATCAATAACTAAAAAAATGTCCTGCAGGCTTGTCTTTAGCCCAAACTTAGGGACACATTTTCTTAACTGAGGCTCTGCCTCTCAGATGACTTTAGCTTGTGCCCAGCTGACACAGCTATCCAGGGCAGGGAGCAAAAAGACACTATCCTTGACCCTTACCTCATTTTGTTCCTTGAGAACTATGACTAGGACAAGCTCTTCTGGCCCTTGGACCAGGCCCTTCCATCAGCTTCACCTGACAGAGACTAAGAGCCAAGTGCTGGAGTCTAGCTGAACTGAGAAGAGGCTGGATTACCAAATTAACCCCACGGCTCATGAAAACCAGCTCGCTGGGGGCAGTTCCCTCCAAATGGAAACATTTTCTGTGGGGGTAGGGGGGCTCATGAGCCTCAGGAAGAAAACAAAAGGTTACAAGCCTGGGAGAAGGAAGCTTGGAGGGTTCCTGGGGGTTCCTCCTTAGCAGTATAAAAAGCAGCAAATTTCTGGGGACGGAGAGTGCACAGTCCAGCTGTAGGAGATAGGTGGCCAGCGGCCGGCAGGCTGTGCAGAGCTCCTGGGCACAGCTTTCCTGAGTCGTCACTCCTGTTGGGGTGCACTTTTGATGATGCAGATGCCTTGTATCACCCTTCATCTCCACTCCTGTTAGTAACCTCCAAAATCTCAATGGCTTACTGAGACAGATATTGTTACTTTGGTCTCCTGTTGATTCCATTTTAGGGGGGAAATAGGTGTGTGTGTGTGTGTGTGTGTGTGTTGTGTCTCCCCAAGGAAAGCCTATCATACAACAGTATGCTCATGGTATAGGACTGGAATTCCACAGCCTTTCTGAAGAGAAGTCACACATGGAGCTTTACAAAGCCCTTGACCTGAAAATTGCTTGTCAGAATTTAACCTACAGTTTTTTGGAGAGCCACACATTTGACTCTGGAAACAATCCAGTTGGCTAGCAGCACAAAACTGGTTGAACCATGTTTCTCTAGACATGACATGTGTCATAACCCCAAACACCTCTGTGAACCAATGCTCTGGGTCCATCACATGAGCTGTGGGCTTGAATGTGAAATGTCCCCCATGGTTGTTGGTTTGAACACTTGATCTCCAGCTGGAGGTACTGGTTAGCAAAGTTATGGAACTTCTGGAACTTTGGGCCTGGCTGACAGACATAGGGCTATAGAGGGGGTGGTAGAGGGTTATTGTTGACCCTAGTTTGACCAGTCTCTTGCTTCCTGACCCACAGGTCAAACAGCAAGCTTCTGCCACCATGGACCCAGTCGTCGTCCTTCCCTACCGTCAAACTGTGCACTAAAATAAATCTCCTCCCGTAAGTTGCTTTTTGTCAGGTACTGGTAACAGGCACGAAAAAGTAACTAATGTCTATACAAGGGGTGAAGCAGATCTAAATCAGCAACAGGACAGAGGAGAGTGGCGGTCGTGACACACACCTACACAGATGTCAGACAGCCTCACAGCGGCCAACAGCAAAATATGTTCCTTTCACTAAAAGAAAGTAACACTTGCTGTTTGAGAGAGAGAGACAGAGACAGAGAGAGAGGTTATGAGCTCGTGTGGTCAAATCACCACGTCCTAACAACTTAAAAAAATAATTGAGGAACTTGCAGGAAGGTGGACAGTGGTTAAAATGTGGCATGGCCTGGTTGGAGGGGACTGGCAGAGAATCTGCATGGCTACGGGACAGCAAGGCAGGTGAGGAGCGCTCTGTTGGGCCCTCAGCCACTCCTTGGCACGATCATCCCGATTATGGATCGATGCTTTTCCCTTTCTGAAGGACTTGGTGAGCTCATCTGAGAGACCACTGGAGAAGTCTGGGAAGCTGCCATGCACTGCTAGAAACAGGTGAGGATCACAGCACTGACCAACATCAGGTGTCCCCTCCTCCAGCCTCTCTCTCCTCCAGAGCCCCAGGCCTGGTGGACAGAATGCTGTTTCTCCCTGCGGGAGTCAAGACCTTCAGAGGCCTGAAGACAGTTGATAACAGACATGAATGAGCCCCGTGTCAGGTTCTGCTTTGCTTGACCCTGCACAGCTAGAGGACTACGGGAAGTCTGTATAAGCTACACCCCCCTAGAACACAGACATAGGGGACCTCACTTGAGGCTAAACGAAGGGACCTATTTCTCTCCCTCCCTCACCCTTCGCTGTCCTCCCTTCCCATCCAAACAAAAAGATTTAAAAAAAGGAAAGAAAGATAGAAAGAAAAGGGAGAGAGAGAGAAAGCTGAGCTCAAACCCTAAACTTCATGAAAACCAGCCGCATGTGGCCATTATTACCTGTAACCCCAACAAGTCTAAACCCAGCACCGTGGGGGACAGAGACAGGATGGTGGGCTTGCTGGCTGCCAGCCTAGCTCCGGCTCAGTTAGGGACTCTGTCTCAAGGGAATAAGGTGGAGGGTGATACAGCAGGACAAAGATGTCTTCTTGTGGCCTCCACCCATATGTGTATAGACCTTGCGGATCCACACCTCCCCCCCCCCCCCAGCCCGCCGCTGCAATCTACTCTAGAGTCCTAATTTAAAATTCTGTCAAAAATCAGCAAACACGAGACAGACGCAGCAAACTTGAGACCGCCCTAGCAGGCTTTCCACGGATGCGATGAAGTCCTTTTCTAAAGCAGCCAGAGGAGGAAAGGATTTACTTGGCTTCTACGGCCTGATCACAGCCATCACTGAGGGAAGCCAAGGCAGAAACTCAAGCAGGCCAGGAACCTGGAGGCACACTCTACCTGCTTTCTTATAGAACCCAGGACCACCAGCCCATGTGGCCCACCTAGAATGGGCTGGGCCCTCCACCATCAATCACTAATCAAAAAAAAAAAATGTCCCATAGACTTGCCTATAGACCAATCTGGACAGCCCCGGCTTGACAAAAGACTCATCAACACAATGATACATATAATAGATAAAAATATTAACATTTTGAAATAAAATTTGGAGAAGATTAAGAGGCTGCATTCCTCAAGCCTTCTATGACACTGAAGGAGTCAAAGGGCAGCAAGGCACAGGCTTCAAAGTCAGAGCATCACATGGCAATAAACCATCTCCAGTTTCCCACACTCTAATGCAAACTGGATGAGCTTTATTACAAAGGCTGCATCTTTAATCTTTGGAGAGAAAGCCAGAAAATGGGTGGAAAGGGAAGGAGAGATCAGCGATCAGGAGAAAATGGCTGCCCTCCCAAGAAAAAAGAACGAGGAAATCCGAAATCAAATGACCATTTAAGCTGGGTCATTTACCTGCACTTGAGAGGTGAGGCAGAAGGATCACAAGTTCAAGGTCATCTTTGGTTATATAGGGAGCATGAGGCCAGCCTGGGTTAATGAGACCTTGTCTAAAACATCACACACACACACACACACACGCAAAGATATGCACATATCTATATGTATGTTTGTGTGTATCTTAAAGTGACATTAGACTTCTCAGAAACAATGCTTGCCTTAAAGAGACAATTGTATGACATTCTTAACATATATGCATATATAAATTGAAAATGTGGAAGTCAGGAGACGGGGTTACACCCAGATAATAGACAACCATAAAGAAAAAAAAGGCGATGTAAAGAACACAGTATTACACAAATAATGGGAAGACGTTTACCCAAGCTTCTGAGAACCAAACTGAATGCCAGCAGGACACAAAGGAAGAGCCTGTTCATGGTATATACACTTTTTTTTTTAAATTCAAGGAAACCATATGAACACCAAGAACTTTCAGAGAAAAAGATCAATTACTTTATAGAAGCAAGAACCAAATGAAATGACAGCACTCCTCAATGACAATGAAACCATAAAGAGATAGTTGCATGGCCTTCTTAACACACTGTAGAAAAGACCCTCGAGACCAAATGCTACCACCTGGAGAGTTTGGAGGGACAGTTCAGTGGCTGAGAGCACCCATTACCCTTCCGGAGGACTGGAGTTCAGTATCCACTCACTATCAGGGAGCTCACAGGTCCTCTAACTCCAGCTCCAGGAGATCTGATGCCCTCCTTATGGCCTCTTTGGGCACTGCATTCTTGTGCGTTTGTGTGCGTGGGCACGCACACACGCGCGCGCGCGCACATACACACACACAGAAAAAAAACAAACTTAAAAACACAACAAAAACCAGGTGGCAGCACCTAATTAGTTCGCAGCCCGAAGCTGGCCAGGGTCTGAGAGAAAGAGTGGTTAGAAGAACATGAGGATGCACTGGAGGCTGAGAGGTCAAGGTCCTGCTGAGTTGAGAAAATCTGAGCAGGGACCCAACAGAGGGCAAATTACAAGCTCCTGGCAAAGGGAAGAGAAATGCAAAGAAGCCAGCTGTGTGGTCAGAGAGGAGGAAGGGGCAGAGTAGTGGCTAGCAGGAGCCTGGTCACGGGGGCCTCCTGATGTGGACTCTGAACACTGACTTGGGTCCAGTAGCCGAGGCCTTGAGCAAGATGAACCTCTTCACAGCCATCATTCCTCATCAAAACAGAATTAATAGCAGCTGTCTTAGAGGGTGTTGCAGGACTTGATGTCAACAGGAGTGACAACGGCCAAATCAGCATTAGTTAGCACTGGGGTCCAACTAAATGAGACAGGAGACGAAAACAGCAAATGACATTTATCCAACTCACCCACAATGTCCACCACATCCGGCCGGATGAGCGGCTCTCCACCTGTGAGACGGATCTTATCCACGCCTTCCTTCACAAAGAGCCGAGCAAGGGTCAGGATCTCCTCTGTGGTCAGTAGGTCAGTCTTGGGGGTCAGGGACACACCCTCCTCAGGCATGCAATACTGGCCTGAGAAAAGGAAGGGGTAAAGAGGCGGGGGACGGGTGTGGCAGGCAGGTGGAGAAGATGCCCCTGCTCCTTAACAGGCTAACTGCAGACCTGAACCCCATCTCAATGCTACAAACTCGCTTGGCATTTCTCACGTCCCTGTCATCTGGCCTTACTATCCCTCCATCAGGGAGCTGAGCATGGGTTGATAAACTAGGCAAAAAGCAGAGCGTGGCTCAGAGCAGGGGAATGCCCGAGAGGCTGCCTCCTTCACTCTGATGGCAGCTGGGCAGACTAGCCTAGAAAGACCTCCAAAGGCCAGGGCCGTGGGCCTGGTCAGTTAGCACAGTCCATTATCATTCTGTCTAGCAGTGGTAAAGGCACCTCTTCTGCGCATGCCTGAGATGAAGGGAATGATGTGGGCTGTCCTCTGTCACCACAGTGTGCCCAAATCCAGCCTAGGTGCAGATTTGTACCAGGCTGGAAAACCTAGGGGTTCCTTGTCAAGATGAAGGAGCAGAGTGGGGTAAGCAGGTGAGCTGTGGAGGTAGGGGACCATTTCCTCCCATCACTTTCTGCAGGCTGCCTTTATCAAGAGTCAGGCTAGACTCAGACATGTCCATCCCTGTCAATAAACCAAGTGGCTATCAGCATGGCCCAATACAAAAACACAAACTCAAACATTGTGACTTTTTTTCCCTGCAACTGTGGGTATGTGTACACGTGTTATGTGCAAGTGCATGTGTGCATGTAGAGGCCAAAGGTCAACCTGGGGTGTCCTCCTTACTCACTCTCCATCATATTTTATGAGACAGGGTCTTATTTTTATCAGGCGCTTGCTTATTGAGCTACACTGGCTGGCCAGTCGAGGAGTCCACCTAACCCTGCCTTCCCAACACTGGGTTAAGAAAGCACTTCCACACCCTATTTAAAAAAAAATCATGGATTCTGAAAATTGAATTCAGGTTTTCATGCTTGTATGGCAAGTACTTACTGACTGAGCCATCTCCTGGGCCCCTACAATTGTGCATGTGTGAGTGTGTGTGTGTGTGTGTGGTTTTGTTTCTCTGGAACTCAGCTACCAGATTCTCAGTGTGCTCTTTGTAAACATCAACATCTAACAATATCAGAAGGTTGGAAACGCTTCTCGGAGTCACAAAGCCAAACACTCACTGAATGCACATCTGGACCCTCAAGACTAAAGAGACAACGAGAACAGGATAGCACATGTGTAGTATATCTTGTTTGGTTAACCATTTACCAAATACATATGCATTTACTTACTCAATACTTCTTATTGAGAAATATAGTAGGGGCAGGAGGAGAGGCAAGAGCAAAATGAGGAAACACGTAAGTGGGGCTTAGAGGGAGAACAGGGCTGAAAGGGAAGAAAGGAGGAAGGCCACACTGCAAGTCTCCAGCAGCGGACACCCCCCCAAGAGCAGTCCCAGGACTACATAGTTCTGTGTGTTGGTGTGGCTGTAGCTGGTCCAACACAGGACTGGGCATTTCATGGCTATGGGTATATTTATCACTCATCTGAAATGTCGCACACCCCTCCCCTCCACACACACCCTAGGCCATGTCCTGGGCTTCCGGTTCTGAAGGGAAACAGGAAGAAAGAGCTCTGGAGAGGAGAACAGCTCAGACCTACTTTCATCCCTAAACCCGATCACAACTGTTTCCAAATCTAATCTCGTGGAGAACCTAGCTTCCACAATCTGAAAGCAAACTTAAACCCTGTGTTGAAGCAAACTTCAACCAGCTGCCAATGTGGGGAGGTGAGTGGGAAGGGGAGAGGGAAGGGGAGGGCTGAGGAAGATGTCACTTCGGCAGAGGGGCAGTGGCCCAGAGCTGGCCCAGGTGACTCACATCGGAGGTTGCACTTCTCCGTGAGAGAGATCCGCAGGTAACTGTGCTGCCGGCCAAAGCTGTCGGTGAGGAAGGCAGAGAAGGGAGCTGCGTGCTCCTGGAGGAACTGGAGCCTCATGGACAGCCCCTGCAAGGACAGGGACAGATGATGCTGTGGCCCTTGCTTATTGGTTCTGTGGCTCTGGACCTCGGCTCTGGCTCAGCTGTGGAGAGCCAAAGGAGCCCAGAGAAGCCTCTCCCTTGGCATGCACAGCACCCCAGCCCTCCAGATATCCACAGTAACCTGGACTCTTCCTCTCCCTGACCAAACGAAAGAAGTACCCGCCGCTGAGACTGTACAGACAGCTTCCCTACAGGAGTTAGCCCAGGCTAGGTGCATTCAAGTTGGAGGGCACAGGGATGGGAGTCTAGGGTTTTTCTACACAGCCCCCACACTTTGCATTCCTTACCCAGTGTCAAAAGGAAGGATTGGTCAGTCATTGTGTGAGACTGCAGAAGATGTGAAACCTAGGAGACAGCTTTGGGGCAGAGCAGCGCCATCTTGTTCATCAACAGCTCTAGGAAATACAGTTCTGTGTGGCTGAGAAGCTCCTCTGTCCAACTTAACACAGGGTTGTGCAAAGCCCAGGGAGGGGCCAAATAAATCCAGGAATTAGGAGTGAGAGGACCAAGGAGCATGACTCAGCAGAAACCCGAGAGCAAGGCTGGCCAAGGAGGAATTAAGGGACTGGCCATTAGCCCAACCTGCCAACAGACGCCCTTCCCTCCCAGCTGGCCAAGCAAAATTATCACTGTGGTACACCAAGCCCTATCCTGGGATGCTTTTCTCCTCCCACACCTCACAGCCCCATCCCAAGAGCCCATCTCACTTCCTTCAGTCTCCTGGAGGCACAGGGTGGAGGACAACAGGAGCCCATCCAAGGTGTCAACGCTGACCACAGAGAATCTAACTACTGTGGGTAACAAAAAGGCCTAGGAGGAAAATGACAGCTGCAAACCCAGCTGCACAGAAACACTTCCAGAGGGGCTTTGCCTGGCACAAGGCTCTCAACACAGGCAGCCCATCTGACTGACCACAGAGCTTCCAGGACAGCTGGGTCCTGCTCTCAAGGGTGACTTCCTCTGGTGTCTGCACTCAGCACTATGTAGCCAGGGTTGAAGAGCGGCAATCCTGGCTCTGAGCAGACTTTGGAGCAGGTAAACCTGATTACAAAGCAGGTTCTAGCTGTGGACCAAGCACTTGGATATGCTTAGGTTCCAGACATGACCCTCCCTGCCTTTGGATTTTGCAACACAATGTTATCATCTACAAAGAACCACACAGCTATGCTGAAAACAAAACATGTTTTAGGTTATGGCTTTGTGTTGGGCCACAACTCCAAGCTATCTTGGGGCCCAGGTGACTTGTGGGGTGTGTAATGAGCATGCACGAAGGACTGCGGATGTTCTAGAGAGATGCTGTGCCCCTCATTGTCTACCTTGACTGTTGAAACAAGGTACCCAGGAGTTGGAATTTCCCCCAAGAGGATCATGCTGGGAGGAAGAAAAGATGCCAGCCTGAGGGACCTCGGCTTCCTACAGAGATCTCACACCACACAGTTGTGGGCCTCAGCTTCCTACAGAGATCTCACATGGTTGTGAGAGCCTGCCAGGTCCACTTCTCAGGAAGGGCCTGGGGCTGAGACAATGATGAATCAGGGACGGACACCTTGACTGGGACTGATCAGTTATGCACACTCTTGCGTTCTGTTTAAACCTAAACCTCACGTCAGGACCCCAAAGATCGGCTTGTGGGGGGAGGTGTCCACTGAATCTCTTTGTGCCTCTTCCCAATATGGCCACATTGAATACAACCACTCATTTCCTGCTTTTCACTGCTAGTTTGACTCATCTGGTGCCTTGAGGATAGTGCCCACGCAGGGCGTGAGCTCTGACAAGCCTGCGGGACCGTCGGACATGCCCGCTTAGCCTCCTCCTCTGCAGGGAAGACAACCCCACCTAATTCACCTGATGGCTCTTTACAAAGGCTGTCACTAAGCATTGCCATCAGTGATGCTAACACTGTCAACCTGACAGATGTAGAACTGCCTAGGAGACAAGCCCCTCCAGGCACGTGAGAGGTTATCTAGATCACATTAATTAAGGCGGGAAATGCCTGCTTTACAAGCCTGGGGACCTGAGTTCAATGCCTAGAACCCAGGTTTAAAAAGCTAGGGAGAGATCCCTGGTGTTTACTGACAGCCAACCTAGCCAACTTGGCAAGCCCTGGATCCCAGTAAAAGACAAAAACAAAGTGGATGGCACCTGAGGAATGTCACCTGAGAGTGCCTTCTGGCTTCCAAATACATGGGCACACGCACATGAACAAACCCCCGCCCCCAAACTATTAGATAAGAGCTGCCCCAAGCTTGATTATAGTAGGGTACTTTGCATTTCTGATTCCTGACCAGAATAGACATGGACCTCAGGATCTGGGTAGGTTGGAATGAAGAGGAAAGACACTCCTGGCACTCTCCTCCCGGCACAGTCCTCCTCCCAACACCATCCTCCCTGCGCCTCCCTGTTCCTCCTGGCTCCATCCTCCCTGTTCCTCCCTGATCCTCCTGGCACCATCCTTCCTGTTCCTCTCTGTTCCTCCCAGCCCTGTCCTCCCTGTTCCTCCCGGCCCTGTACTCCCTGTTCCTCCCGGCCCTGTACTCCCTGTTCCTCCCGGCACTGTCCTCCCTGTTCCTCCCGGCACTGTCCTCCTGGTTCCTCACTACCCCGCATCTCCTACACCTACTTCCTGTCTACGACATCCACTGCCAGTTTCTGGTCTTTAGAACTCTAACCATCTAGGTGACTTTGCTTTACCCAGAGTCAACCACGCCCTTGTCCTTGAACCCCACCACAGACAGTTGCAGAGAAAGGAAGGGTATACCTGAATTGAGCTAAATTCGTTAGGAAAGATGTCTGGCCCACCTCGGTCATCAACTTCCCTTGGCATCTGTGAACGCTGTCCTCTTGTATTTACTGACCAAAGGCTCCTTTCCACTCTCCCCATGGCCAGCTCCCATGTAAGATTCACCTCTCTTTCATATACACAGCATGATGCACAGGAAGCCCAGTGGGCATTCCATGGCTCTACCTCAGACCCCCAGAGCCCAGTGAGCACCCCATGGCTCTCTACTTCAGACCCCTATTGCCCAGTGAGCACCCCATGGCTCTCTACCTCAGACTCCCAGAGCCCAGTGAGCACCCCATGGCTCTCTACCTCAGACCGCCAGAGCCCAGTGAGCACCCCCATGGCTCTCTACCTCAGACTCCCAGAGCCCAGTGAGCACCCCAGGGTTCTCTCTACCTCAGACCCCTATTGCCCAGTGAGCACCCCATGGCTCTCTACTTCAGACCCCCAGAGCCCAGTGAGCACCCCATTGGCTCTCTACCTCAGAACCCCACAGAGCCGAGTGAGCACCCCCATGGCTCTCTACCTCAGACCCCAGAAACCAGTGAGCACCCCATGGCTCTCTACCTCAGACCCCACAGAGCCAAGTGAGCACCCCATGGCTCTCTACCTCAGACCTCCAGAGCCCAGTGAGCACCCCC
>JABTXL010006068.1:765001-790603 GCA_025134845.1 Neodon shergylaensis | reverse complement strand
AGACCTCCAGAGCCCAGTGAGCACCCCCATGGCTCTCTACCTCAGACTTCCAGAGCCCAGTGTGAACCCCATGGCTCTCTACCTCAGACCTCCAGAGCCCAGTGTCCCTATAGGAAAGGAAGGCAGGTGGGAGGCCTGGACATTTATACCTCTGCATCTGCCCACTGGCAGTTCTGTAAAGGGGCTGAATACATAATTTCATCTCACCTCTAAGATTCTCTTACAGATTCCCATGCCCTGTGCTCCTGGACAAGGAGAGCTGGTCCAAGCCTCTGGATTTATAGGAAGAAAGCAAGGGAAAGTGAGAGCCCAGATTAGAAATCAGATCAAACCAGAGGCCAACAAAAGATCATAGGACTCCTTAGGCCTTATTCCACCTGAGTCATTAAATGTGCTTCAAGCAGCCAACGACATTTGCTGATTTGGCTGGCTGCATGCACTGTGGGAGACTCTGTGGAAATACCTAGAAAGGCTGAGGGAGCCCCAGCTGAGATAGCCAGGATTGCTGGTCCAGGTGGGAGGGGCCTAACATCTGCCACAGGTTGGAAGGATCAGTCCTCGCCACACACATGACGCAACAGGACCTGCATTCTCTAGGCTCTGGGTGTAGAAAGGAACACATATGAACGTTTAAGCTCCAGGACACCGTATGCTGAAGACAGTAACACGCCCATCTACAAAACACGGGCCCCAATTCTCCAAGAGGAGAGAATCGCATGGCTAATAAGCTGTGGGACTCACTCGAATCCCAGGATTCGGCTCTGGTGCCTGTGCCCCCTGCTATATCACTCATGCCCTCACCGTATGAAAGACCTGGTACAGCGTCTGAGAGGTGGCGGCTGGCACCTGTTCCTGCGGCCCTTCCTTACAGTGACCTGCCTACAGGAGGATCAAAGGCTATCAGTTATGTCACATGGGCCCTCTCACAAAAAGTTCAAAATAAATTATGAGGAAGAAGAAAACTCTTTTTGCTAGTATCATGTTAAAGTTCTTACAGCTGAGAGGTGGTGGCGCACGCCTTTAATCCCAGCACTCGGGAGGCAGAGACAGGCCAACCTGGTCTACAAGAGCTAGTTCCAGGACGGGCTCCAAAGATATAGAGAAACTTTGTCTCGAAAAACAAAACAAAGCAAAACAAAACAAACAAACAAAAAAACCAACAAACAAACAAAAAAAACCGCTCTTACTGTGGCCTGGGCTTTCCCAGCGTTTCACTCAATCAAGTCCAAAGTTCAAGGTTTGAAATCCCTGTAATTACAAGCCTGCTCTATCTGAGGCTCCAGGAGAGGCAGGTCTGAGCTAGTGAGCACTCTGGCACAAGTCGGCTTCCCTCTGGGTCTTGAGCAAGGCAGGAGAGTCAAACATTGGGAAACTCAAGAGTCCCAGGACATCAAAGAGAATCCTGGGAGTCACAAGAGAAGCAGATGGATCTACAAGGAAAGGAAGGAGCGCCCCACAAACACTTCCCTAGCCATGCAGGCAAACAAACCCACACTGGAAACAGTGATGCGGTGACCACCCTGCCCCGCACCAGAAAGACAGGCAGGGCTCCTAACTTCCCGCGTGGTCTTGCTCTGTTCCTGACTAAAACGAGGCCAAGCCCTCCCAAGAGAAACAAGGTAGACCTTGGAGCACTGCCACTACAAAGTGACAACCGACTGTAGGTGGCACCTGGATAACATTATTTTTAGTTCTTGTCACACTAAGAAGCTGGTGTCCTGGTGACACTTGGCTATGTTCTGGCACCCTCCACTCACGAGGTGTGGGAAAATGTTTAAAAGGCTAGGTAGCAGGGAACGCTACAACATCTCACTGAAACCTAAGTCTCACTCCTGGGGGCCCCTATTTGCTGCAGCTGGGAGACCTGTTAGAAGGTGGCAGGGCCGGGGTAGGGGAGTTCAAGGGAAAGTCTGAGGAGTCCCTCCCACTGGGTAGGAGTGAACTCAATCAACCCATCAGTGAGTGCCCTGGGTCGTCCCCAGAAGCGGCCTCCAGGACGGAACTGGGTACTTTCTCCACGTTCAGGGTGGCA
Organism: Neodon shergylaensis; assembly: GCA_025134845.1. Lineage (NCBI taxonomy): Eukaryota > Metazoa > Chordata > Mammalia > Rodentia > Cricetidae > Neodon > Neodon shergylaensis. The sequence continues at coordinate 788,571 of JABTXL010006068.1, read as the reverse complement.
TGCTAGGATCGTTAGGTGAATGCAGGCAGGTGGGGTGGGCTCACCTCCCTGGCGGGTCTCGAGGGCTCCCCGGGACGGGGCTGCGTCACCGGAGCCCCTGAGCTGCAGCCCCGGGCGCTGGACTTCAGGAGTCGCCGCAGCATCCGGAAGGCAGACCGCGCCGCCATGAAGCCAGCAAAAGGAAGTGCCTGGCCTGGACTGGGCCTCCAGAGCACTGTAACCCAGGACCTGGCTCGGGTCACTTCGGAGGGGAGGAGGGGGGAGGAGCGGAGAGCGATGCTCAAGCAACCAATCAGCGAGAGCCCCGCTCCGCATGGCCCTCTGGAAGTTGTAGTTCACTCGCTCCGCCCCCTTCCAGGAAGGCGGCAAGTTCTTGTGCAGAAGTGTCAAGTCTGGGAGAGCTAGGGATCTTTTCCTTCAGCTTTGCCTGGTCTTGGACTTAAGCAGTCTTTAGATGCAACATATAAAGGAAGGGGTGGCATAAAAGTATTTAGGCAAGTTACAATTTTTAAATATTATTAATAAAATATTTAAATAGTCTTTATTGCTCTTATGGAGGGATGATAAGACCCCACCTAGGATCCCACTCTTTGTAAACCACGGTGGCATCAAATTCACAGATCTCTGCCTCTGCTTCTCGAGTGCTGAGATTACAGGCCTTCACCACTGGGCCTAGAAAAAGAAAAAAATGTTTTAACTTTTAAAAAGTATTATGTGAGCCAGGTGGTGGTAGTGGCACACACCTTTAATCCCAGCACTCGGGAGGCAAAGTTAGCCTGGTCTACAAGAGCTAGTTTCCAGGATAGGCTCCAAAGCTACAAAGAAACCTGGTCTCAAAATAACAAAAAATAAAATAAAATAAAAAATTAAAACAAAGTGTTATGTGTATGAGTTTGCCTGCACACGTGTAAGTGCACCATGGTGCATTTGGTGCATGCAGAGACCATCAGAGGGTGCCAGACCCCCTGGAACTGGAGTTACAGGTGGTTGTGGGCTACCATCTGGGTGTTGGTCCTCTGGAAGAGCAGCCATGCTTCTTAACCACCTAACCATCTTTCTGTCCCCTTAATTTAATTCTTAAGTTAGCATACAACACAATGGATTTTATTACGACATATCCTTAAATCATGTGATATTTCAGTGCAATATATTGACATCTGTGGAAAAGCCCACCATTGAAACATCAATACTCCATTTTAAAACAAAAACTTCTCTCAGTTTCTTCACTTTTCCCTACTCTACATTGTGCTTGTAGGAAAACTAGCACAGCTCCCTTCTCATCCACTCTTCTCTGACTGTGCCCCCATAGATCCATAGTCTTGACTTCTCTGTTCAGAAAAGTATGTATTAGGGGAAGACACAGAGAGGGGATGGCACTTGACGCTCCTCCCTACCTACACGACTCTGTGCTAACTGCCGTACCATGACCCTGGTGTGGATAGAAAGTTCATTCTGCAGTTAAGGAGAGAGTGTCGGAGAGGTTAGGTGACTTTTCCAAAGCTAGGTAGCTGATAGGTGATTTCATATCCAGTATACCCAGCTCCTGTAGCTGACTGTGTAACTAAGATTCACTGTGTGTGAAGGATTGGGGTGCCATGAGACTGAATCTAAGATCTTGGAGGTTCACTCATTCAGAATGGCACATACATGAGTATAGTTCTGTTCAGCCAGGCATGGTGGTGCGCTCCTGTCATCCCAGCACACAGGAGGCCGAGTCAGCAGGATTACTATGACCCATGGCCTGCTTACATAGTCATCGCCCAGTCAGTGTGGGCTACAGTGAACCCCGTCTCAAAGGGAAAAAGAGGGGAGCTGTTCTCAAACCTGATATTCCAATGTTCTCAAAACTCTACTGCTATGAAACTGGAAGAAACAACGACCAGTATAGAGTGCCAGTGAGCTGTGTATTTGGAAGTGGGACCGTGACTTAGAGTCTAGAAGAACTGACGCATTTCTAGGACAGGAAAGACTAGCTGAACAAACTGACTTTTACAAACACAGGCTGGCTATTGGAAAAGCAGGGATGCTTTCAGCCTTACAACCAGATACACCTTCTCCTGAGTGTTTTGTGCCATCCAAACTTTGAGTAGTATCATGAAAAAGTCAGCTTGAATTTTATCAGATTTGGTGGAGCATATCTGTCAAATGACTATCTGCAAAGAGCCTGGGGACCCACCGAGAAAGACTGAAGCGCGAAGGCCAGCTATACATGCATTTTTCAGAACTAGGTGTGGAAGTGAGAAAAATAAGAACCAATTATTTGCAGGGCTGAGGGCTGAAAAGTCTTCAAGAGAGCATCCAGGGCAGGGAAAATACATTGATGATGGAATCAATCTAGGAATAAATTCTTAGAATTCAGAGGCAGATGCCTAGGTGGGCTACTTTCTGGAAGGGTCACACTATGCCACTAAAAGCAAGTTCTATGGCCACGTGTTCTCAGAGAAGAGACACTGAGTGCGCCCACAGAGAGGGAAAACTCATATTGGTGCTCAGAAAATCACCTGTACTTCCCATGTACTTCCATGGATTACATGAGGCCACACATCTCCCTGGGGAACGTATGTTCATTGTAGACACTCCCATCTCCTGCTGGGCCAGCGATGGAGTCTCAGATACATGTGCCAATCCTGGTGCTATAAGAATTCCTTCCCGGCCGGGCGGTGGTGGCGCATGCCTTTAATCCCAGCACTCGAGAGGCAGAGGCAGGCGGATCTCTGTGAGTTCGAGGCCAGCCTGGTCTACAAGAGCTAGTTCCAGGACAGGAACCAAAAAAGCTGCGGAGAAACCCTGTCTCAAAATTCAAAATAAATAAATAAATAAATAAATAAATAAATAAATAAATAAATAAATAATTCCTTCCCTGGGGAGACTTGAGCAAGCCTACCCTCTCCCCCTAAGGATTTTTCTCCTAATGGCAAACAAAATAGGATTCTACCAAACTCAGCCTGGCAGACAAAGAGCTTTTGGGGCTTACTTTGCTTACATGGTGTGGTGAGGCTTCCCCACGAGAGCAAGGTGTACCTCAAAGCAGCAGCACTGGAAAGTCTTTATGTGGCATGAATGATGGTTTCCCCGCGGCTATGCCAAAGGAGCCGTCTTTGCCAACCTTTCCATGACCGTATACTCGAGCACCTCCCCAGACATCCTGGAGTCACATGTGGTAAGGGAAGAACGGAGTACAAACACGTGGGAGGAAATGCTGGGATCTAACTGAGTGTCCTGTGGCCCTTCCTAGTCCCAACTTCTGAGTTAATGTTAATAGTCTCCAGGACTGGTGGGGATGGACACTTGCAAGCAAGCACTCCTGATCTAATGAAGATGGCAGCTGTTTTGCTCAGAGGACTGAGTTCTACAACTCCCAGGTCCCAGTCCATGAAGGGCTAGTAGCAGAAATCTCGGTTTATGGCTTCACCACGATGGAAGATGAATGCGATTTGCAAATTCCCACAAGCAGCTGTCACTGTTTCTTTAAAGGCATTGTCCGTTACATTATAAAGAGGCAGCCATTGGTATCTTGGGGGACTTTGGGAATTCTGTTCTCCGCTTACCTCACCTTTACTTGACATTTATTCCACCCAAATTTGTCCTGCTCCCTCACTGAGAGTCAGCTCCATGGATCCTCCAGTTTGTTTTCAGGTTTCTGCTTGGATCCCACCTGTGGAAGGAATGCAGGGAGGCAGAAAACAGCGTGAGAGAGGGACCAGTGGTCACATGCAGCCCTCTCTGACACTGCTTTCTGACCACCAGCCCGAGAAGGCAAGGGATGACAAGCGTATGGGATAACCCTACAGCTGAAAGCCAAGACGGTCTACACAAAAGCAGCTCTCACAGTTCACCATTCAGTCTAGAAAATACCCTTTCCTGTGGCCAAGTGTTTGCCGTGCAAACATAAAGATCTGAATTTAGGTCCTCCAACACAGCTGTACTTGAGTACAACCTAAAATCCTAGCAGAGGCAGGAGGAATCCTGCGGCCCACTGGCAGGGCAGTGTTGTAGAACCAAGGAGCTCAAGCTTCCATGGGAGGATAGAGAGATGGTGCTGCAGCGAGGATAAAACACTTGTGCAAATATGGAGACCCAGCAAAACCAGTGTGGTGACCACCTGCTGTTGAATCTTAACATTCTGGAGGCAGAGGTAGAGGATCCCAAACAAACCACCTGGCCAGGCTGGCTGAAACTGAGGAGCTCTGGGCCCAGCAAGAGTCCTTGCCTCAATAAATAAAGGGGAGAGCAACTGATGAAAACACCCAGTGTCAACTTCGGAATTTCACATGTGGTCACATATATGTGCATATGCATTGGTACATACACGAGCACCCACATACATGAGAACATTCACCTGAATTTATGCAAGAGTGTGTACATATAGGCATGCACCACACACACAAACTCATGCAAAAAATTAAGAGAAAGAATTAGTGAGATGGCTCAGTGGGTATGGGTAAATGTACTTGCTGTATAAGCCTGGTGTTCTGAGTTTAATCCCCTAAACCCATGTAAAGGAGTGAGGAGAGAACCAGATCCACAAAGTTGTTTTTTGAACACCTACACACACACATACACACTCACACATACACTCACTCTCACACACACACACATACACCATGCGCACACATATATTATGCATACACAATAATAAAATAATTTAAAATGAGCAAATAAATAAGGAGAAAAGGGGGGACAGAAGGCAGCAGAAGGAGACCTCTGGTCTTCATACATACATACACACACACACACATGGAAGGAAAAATATCCTTGAACTCCATGAGACAACCAAATCCACTTCCTCAGGCCTGATTTCTTGCATCAAGTTCAGGTTAAATGTGGTTGGAACAACTATTAGGTGGAGACAGAGGCAAGATGCTGACATTTCTGGGAATCCTTCATCGAGTTCTTGATGCTCCTCTGGGAACTGGCAAGGCTGAGGACACTCTGTGCCAAGAGCCCCTCCTGGGGCAGGTAGGGAGGTGTGTGCCTGCGTAAAGGAGGCCTGAGAGGAACCCTGACTCAGCACGAGATCTGCTTGCCAGCTCACACTTGCCACACATTCATGACTGAGCCTAGGGCTAATTGCTTAACTTCTCTGGCTCCGCCATCTCTGTCTATGGGAAAGTCGCTTAGCTGTTTATCTTCATTATCTCACAGGTTAGTAGCTATTATTCAAAAGGGGAACCTAAAATAAATCAAAAGACACCAAAAATCTGGTCAAAGCTGAGACTTGAACCCAAGGCATGGCAGGATCCAGCCTGAAATACCCTGTTCTGGCCCTGACCACAGCCTTGCAAACAGTTTCTTTCATAAATCCTCTTCCAGGGTCCTTAAGCTTCTCCTCTCCCTTCCTGCAGACTCAGCAATCTTGCATAATAGATAAGAATGATTCGTGTGTGTGTGTGTGTGTGTGTGTACAGGTGCTAACAGAAGCCAGAAGAGGATGTCAAATCTCCTGGAGCTAGACTTTACACATGGTTGTGAGTCAGTCTACATGAGTGCTGGGAACCAAACTCAGGACCTCTATTAGAACAGCAAGTGCTTTTAACCACTGAATTATCTTTCTAGACCCATAATAAATATTTTAATCTAGTTCACAAATCATTTTCTTAACTACGTGTGTTCTAGAACATGTTGCAAACCTGAAGTATGGACAATAAACCAAAAACTAAAATGCCTCTACTGGCAATCCTGTAGCCTGGTATTTGCAGCTAGGTCTAAAGATCACCACTCACTTGTAGGGCAATTCCTCCCTCTGGCACTTGGTACATGATTAGTAAATGGGGAGGAACAATGAAGGGCACGTACAGTAATTAAGCTTACTATTAGACTTGGCTTACAGAGCATAATCGATGGAAAGAAAAAGAAAGTATGAACTAGGAAGAGACTGATCATATTCCTCCCTAGCTTATACAACCATGGGTCAAAGGGCAGAGGCTGTGGTAACTTCCACACTTCTTCCAGTTCCCACTCTTAATTTAGGCATTGCAGGAAGAGAAAGCAAAGCCCAGCAAAGTTTTTATCTGCAACCCAGCCCGCCCTGTCCAGTCTTCCTAACCCTGTGAGAGCTCTCATGGACTTCAGCCTGTTCAGACTTTCTGACTTGCTCATGCCCATCTTAGGTGCCTTTCAAAAGGCCTTGACTGTCCCTGACTTCAACTCTGATTTGCTGAAGGAGCAAAGGAGTCATGGGTGGGGTTGGCATGCCAGGCACCTGTACCTGGTGTCCTACCCACTCTCCAGCTCTTCCAGAGTTCAAGGCAGTCACCACTGGCAGAAGCACAGTATAGTGAGCTGGGATCTTCTTGTATGTTGAGGGTTTTGCCCCAAGAAGCTGACTGGCAAGTGCCTTGGCAGGGGACTTGTCTTCAAAGGAGCTCCACAACAAGGCATGGCGTTGGGAGAAAGATGGCTCGCAGAGTTCCTCGGGAGTCCAGGAAAGTTTAGCCTTAGGAGCACAACACAGTCTTGCCCAAGAGTACCTGATTTCCTTCCCACTTTCGCTGTCTCCCTTGGTCATTAGAGCACCCCTACCCATGGGTCAGCAGTTCTCATGTGCTCTTCAGAGCCTGCAGCTGGATGAATACAAACTAAAAGAGTCTGGAGGGGAATTATCACCCCAGCCTTGCCTCTTCCTTACCTCTGGCTTCCTTTTCCACCTTGGTTCTGGTCCTGTCACTATGAACCATCCAATACTTTCTGTGAGCTTGCCCTATCACACCCCATCTCTCCTCGGAACACATTGGCTCCGAAGACAGCCCTCTCCCTCGTTTTCCTCCTGCCACTTCTGGCATGAGCTCGTCTAAAGGCGAGTGCCACCTTCACCTTACCCCTCAAAAGTCCGTGCCCACAGAGCTGCACCTCATCTCTCTTGTGCACTCACTTGGCCTTTCTGAAATGTCTCAGCAACTTTAGGGGCTTCTATGGAAACTAATGCCAGGGCCCCTCAGTTCGTCTCTCCCACCCAGATGTCCGTTTCGAGCGTGCTCCTGTTTTAAGTGTGCTCCTGTTTCAAGTGTGCTCCTCTTATGTTCAACAATTTGCTGGATGGAACCCGGGTTTAGTCCATGGGTGGCCACTTAAGCATGCCCTCATCTTCATGGCAAAACCTTTTCCTCTGACGACAGGTGGCAGAAGATGGAGTAGAGAAGGAAGGGAGGAGGCAAGCTGAGGGCAGACATGGACTGTGTTTCATATAAGTAAGTGTTCTAGTTAGGTGATACTGTAAACTTCTCACAGCCAAGAGACACCTGGAAAGAGTTTTTTTTTTCTTCTTAACTGAGAAATTTCCCAGATCAGAGTGACCCATGGCCCTGTCTGTGGGGAATTATCTTGATTATCGACTAGTATGGGAGGGCCCAGCCCACTATATATGGTGCCAATCCTGGGTAGGTGGTCCTGGTTTCATAAGAAATCGTTCAGAGCAAGCCATGGGAAGTAAGTGGAAGAACTCCCCACAGAGAATCACAGAGAAAGAGAAGGCTGGATATACGGCTCAGGTACTGCTCTTTCAGAGGACCAGAGCTCAGCTCCCATCACCCACACACTTACTGTAATTCCAGTTCCAGGGGATCCGATGTCCTCTTCTGGCTTCTACAGGCATGTGTGCACACACACATAAATAATTAACTCTAGAGGAAGGGGAAAGGGAACTTTCAGAAAGAAAAATCTAGATGCTTTTGGGAGAGTGAAGAACAGATGCTGGGAAACCAACCAAGAGATAGCTACCATATCTCATATGTGAGGAACAAACTGTTCAGGCGTGTTAAGGTAACTGAAGTGAGCACTATGATGTGTATGTAGTAGATGAACATGTGATAGCCCCAGGGTCCTTATTCCACTATGGTTCCCCGCAGCCCGAGTGGGCTGGTGGCAGGAGTGGGACAGTGCGTAGTTGGATTGATATGAAGTTGGAGGCTTGCCAGATACACATCCCAAAAGGATAGCTAGGCAAGATTCAAGTGGAGGGTGATAGAGTTCTTGGGGTGATGGATGGGAGAAGATGTGAATCTGGAAGGGAACTGACAGACTAGATTAGATAAAGTGGAGTGTTGCAAGGAGGGCCCACTTCTTCGTACCGGCCACCTGGCTAGCTGAATCCAGAAATAACCACACAGAAACTGTATTAATTAAATCACTTTTTGGCCCGTTAGCTCTGGATTCTGATTGGTTAATTCTTACATGTTAATTTAACCCATTTCTATTAATCTTTGTATCGGCATGTGGCAGTGGCTTATCAGGTAACTCCAGCGGATCCATGGCATCTTTCTTACTCTGCTTTCTTTCTCCCAGCATGCCATTTAGTTTTCCCTGCCTACCTAATTTCTGTCCTATCAACAGGCCAAGGCAGTTTCTTTATTCATTAACCAATGAAAGCAACACATAGACGGAAGGACCTCCTATATCAGTGGAGCAAGTTTTAATACTGAGAGCTTATATGAACTTAGAGAAGGCTGCGTGAGGCTGAGGAAAGCTTGGGTGCACATACAAGAGATGGCAGCAAAAGTTAGAGAAAGCTAGTAAGAAAAGAGCAAGGGAAAATGCTGTCCTTTACAACCCAAGGTCAGAGCTGTAATGCCAAGAGGCTCCCTGGGTTCTGTTGCCTAAAAAGACACTGTGTCACATGTGTGACAACTTATGATGGGCTTGCTAAGGTAAAAGACAAAAATCTCACACCAGCATCAGAAATCTGAGACATAGGCTAGAGAGGAGGCTCAGTGGTTAGGAGTACTTGCCGCACTTATAGAGGACCCAAGTTCCATTGGGTCCCAGCACCCACATCAGACAGTCTACCTGTAACCCTGGGTCCAGGGATTTGACACGCTCTTCTGGCCTCCATAGGCCCATACATCCATGTGTGTATACCTAGCTACCTACCTACCCCCTGACAATTTAAAAATAATATAACAAATCTAAAGTATTAATTATGTGTATTGTGTGTGAGTGCAGTTGCCCATGAAAGTCGGGGTCATCAAATGCTCCTAGCATTGGACTTACATGTGGTTGTGAGTTTTTTGTTGGGAATTAAAGTCAGGTCCTCTGCAAGAATGCAGTAAGTGCTTTTAACTTCTGAGCTGTCTTCTAGTCTAGTCCGTATTAAAAAGAAAGAAAGAAAGAAAGAAAGAAAGAAAGAAAGAAAGAAAGAGGAGGAAGGAAGGAATGAAGGAAGGAAGAAATCTGAGCCAACGTGTGCCTTGCCTGTCATTTCCCATAAATGTCAGCCCAGCTGACCTATTGTATTTAAAAGTTGCTTGGACTTCCCTCTGTTTTGACTTTGAGTAAGTCTGAGGCCACTTGAAAGTTTTCCACCAGTCAAGGACTCTGCAAAAATTGTTTAATTGTTTATCTTTTTCTTTCAGAGATGTGTTAGTCTACCTTGGTTCCTGGAATAGAAAAGAGTGGGAAGTTGCTAAGAATGCATGTGTTCTAACCACTAATTTTTTAATCAGACTTACTCTGACCTCAAGGGATATGCTTGGTAGGGTTTTCTACATTGTGAAGGAAAAAGCAATGAGGTTTGAAGCCACTAAAGAACTGTCTCCTGCATGCCATCAGAACACAATTTCCTGATCACACCATGAAAACTCTCCACACCACACGTACACACACACACACACACACACACACACACACACACACACACAGAGACAGACAGACAGACAGAGACAGAGACACAGAGAGAGAACTAACAAATGTAAACATCTATGTTTCCTTGTTCATCTCCTCAAGACCTACATTATAAAAAAAGAATCATTTCTTATTTAGTTTCTAGAAAGTCTCCATTAGACATTAATAACACAAGAAAACAGTTAAGCCAGTTTTCTACTTAGACCTCCTGTACAAGAGAGAGATATTTAAGTCTGGGGTAGGGTAGCAGTCAGGCTGGCAGATTGGTTGTAATGTAAAATGCTGGCTATTGCAATGGGCCAACTCTTTGGTCAAGCTACTAAAATGTTACCAGTTCATCTGTCGTTTACACTTATTCACAGACGGGCCTGGAGATGATGAAGTCACTTGCGTGTGTGTTTCACATGCCACCTGTGTCACATGGCCATCCCTACCTGCACAGAAGGGTTAGAAATAGTCTTAGAAACAGGTTTATTGATTACATGGGCAAGCTGCCACTAACAGAGACCCCTGGACATGGACCCAGGGCTCTGCTTGAAATAATTTCTTTCAGTTGACAGCTTGGACTGTCATCACTGTCACTGCTGGGTCACTGTTATGTTAACTCTCCCTGGGGAGACACAACTGGATGTCCATTCACTCCAGATGGGCATGCATCACAGATTCAAGTATGATCCTATTAAAGTCAATCATGGTGAAATCAATTCGTTTACTTCACACTTGCTTCTAGAGGATGGGGGACAGGTTATGTATAGAGGCATAGCTGACCCCAAACATACGCATCATTGCAAAGTCCCAACTTATTCTGGATGATGGCCTTGTGAATGTACTTCACTTCCCAGAAACCCTAGCATCTCCCATGACCACTTGCAGCTGGGGAGAAGACAGTAGCCAGAATCTCAGGTGAGGGCCTTCAGATTTTCCTCTCCTCAATCTAAGGTGGAGGGCTAATAGTCCCATTATCATCACCTTAAGGCTGTATGCCATTGTATTGATCTGCTCTTGTTGTCATGGCTACCAAAGCAAGGTGGCGTCCTATCATGATAGGAGGGGGACATGTGTTATAACCGCAGCCATGATGCTCATGGCTCTCATCTGTGGAGCAGCAGCACTGACCATCCTGAGCACTCTCTGTTCATGGATGCTGGACCAAAACTGGTCTTAGGAGGTAGAAGTAGCATTTCTGTTTGAAGCAGAGGGCAGATGAATGTCCCAAATAATGACAATAGTAATAATAGTAAAAAAATAATAATAAAATATATCTCTATGAGATCCTCCATTTTCCTCATAACCACTTCCAGAGATTCAGGGTTGTATGTTTTGGCGTTTTCCAGTATAACACAAATCTGTGTTGAATCTTCCAGTTTCTGGACACAGTTTAAGGTCTACTATTAGGTCTTTGATTTCTCTCTGCAATGTGCCATCATTTTTAAGGTTTTTAAAATTAATTTAAATATTTCTTGTGTGTTTTCCTGCATATATGTCTATGTATTGCTTGCTTGTCTGATGCCCATAGAGGCTAAAAGAGGGTGTCTGCTCTTCTGGGACTGTGATGGTTGTGAGTCATGATGTGGGTGCTGGGAATGGAACCTCGGTCATCTGGAAACACAGTCAGTACTCACGACTTAGCCGTCTCTTCCACCCAAAGCGTTATCATTTTGAGCACTACCCTTCCATATGCTCCGTTTCATTTCTCTCTCAATACTTCTCAGGCTCTGGGTGTTATTATACACAGTACTTGCAAGTTTTATAACTGCATATTGCTGGAACCTCTCCAGCCTCCACCTGGGCCAACCTCGCATTGCTCCTTGGCGGGCTACTTTTGTTTTGTTTTGGGTCTCTTGTAGGCTGGTTGCCAATGTGGGATTTCTTGCTCAAGCAATCTTCCCACTTCAGCCTCCCCTTGCAAGGGGAAAGGCAGCGAACAGCCACTGTACCTGCCCCACAGCCATGGCACTTTTTAAGTACAGACTTGCCTGCCATCCCACAAACACTGTGGTTTGTCGCTGGCCCCAGCATCCCGTGTCTCCAGAAAAATGTGTCAGGTAACCACGTTAGCTTGTAAATAAAGTAAAACCTCAGGCCTTTTCAGTTCATGGCATTTCCTATTTATCTTTATCACGATCAAAAACCTCTAAATGTCACTGGCTTACCAACCATTTTTAGCTTCAGGGATCTTAAACAGTAGGCCTGGTTCAGTTTTAAAATGAAAACCCATGCTTTTAAAGTGAGTCAGTGATAAGAGTATAAACTATGGAGTCCCTGGCTATCTATAACCTGGTATCAGAACCATCACACTATATAACTCCAGGCAAAGAGTTCACAGCATAATCTAGGAAAAGCAAGATTTCTTCTTTTCCTAACACTATCGATGGTAAAAAACACACCATAATTTCGGGTGTCACTGAGAAAGAAAATGCTACCTATTAAATTATTAAAAAATGTTCTCTTTTTATTCAGGTTTTATTGTGTGTTTACTGAAGGAGCTGACTTAGACTTACTGTTTATCAATCTTGCTTGCGATGAGGATAAAAGGCACATGAACTGGAAGAGAGAAATAAGAACGACTTACAGGCATCGTGACTGTTTGCAGGCAAAGTCCTGAAGAATAGAAAATAAAAAAGCTATTGTGATTTTTTTCTGGTTGCAATATATTAGGTGAATATATAAAAGTTGCTTTTCCAGGAACTGGTAATGGACAATTTATAAGTTTAAAAAGAAATGCCACAGATAGTGAGACCAAAGTCGTGTGAAATATTTAGAGATAAATCAATAGAGTCTGGAAGGTTTGTGCTCAAAACTATCACACACTGCTGACAGGAATCAAAGACCTAAATGAATGACAAGCTACACTGGGCTTACAAGACTCAATGGTGTGAAGGTGTCAATTCTTTCCAAATGGACCTATAAATTCACCATAATCCCCCAAACCCAAATCCAAGCAGCTTTTGTATTGAACCAGAAAAGTCAATTATAAGACACATAAGAAAAAGAGAAACCTTGAGGATAATTTGAACAAAATGTTGAAGACATACAGTACCTGCCTTCCTGATTCGTTTTACAGCTCAGGAATTGAGACGGCAAGAACTGACAAAAAGATAGAATCATGGATCAACAAAACAGAACAGAAAATAAACCCACACTTACACAATCCATTGATTTTCAATACAAGTTGAATTCAGTAGAGAAAGGATAGCCATTTCAACAAATGGTAATGAAGCAATTGGACGCTGGCACAATGCCTTGTGCCATGCACAAAAGTATTGTAATAGACTATCCATCTACTTGCTAATTTCCAGGTCTTATGCAATTTCTTTAAGGAAAGACAGAAGAAAACCTTGGTTTGGGGACAGAATTCATAGAAAGCATAACACCGGAAAATAACACTCTGAAAAACTGGAATACACAAAATTTAAATGCTCTGTTTTTCAAAAGACACTGTTAAGAAAAGTGAAACCAGAAATCACGGATGGAGATGCCTTGTGTAAAACACGGTGGCCAGAATTCTCACACCTCAGTGAGAGTTTCCACTTGCAAAGGATTCAAACAGACTTCTTGTCAAAGAAGATACATGAACAGCAAAGGAGCCCACAAAAAGATGTTCAGAACCATTAGTAAACTTAGAACTATAAATTAAAGACATTAATGAGGGGTAAAGCAATGGCTGGGTGGTTAAGACTGATTTTGCAGAGGACCAGGATTTGGCTCGCAGCACCCACATGGCAGCTCACAACTTCCTGTAACCTCCCGTTTCATGGGGATCTGACCCCCCCTTTTGGCCCCACAGGCACTGCACATACTTCGTCTACATACATACATGCAGGCAAACACTCATACACATAAAATAAATAATAAATATGATCAATAAAAAGCGAAGGGAGAATCCAGAGTGTGGAAAGTAGGCGACAAGCGAAGTTGGATAAGAGCACTGAGTCCTATTGCCCCTCGGCACAGTGGGGTGAGGACAGTTGATGACATCCTGTTAAACATCCTATGAACAGCTAGAAGGGAGGAGCCTAACGTGTCTACACACAAAGGGATGGAAAGGAAAGGGAGATGTTAATACCCTCAATTGTTGTATACACATTAATACGCACTATGTCATGTAAGGTTAACTGTGCATTTGACAGGACATAGAAGTGTAAGATGGACTCTGGCATGTCTGGGAGGAGTTATCTCAACATGTTAAATGCAGCGCTGCAGAGCTGCCCACTGTGGGTGGCAGTGCTTCCTGGCTGGGATCCTGGACTGCATAAAGCTTGGAGGGCAGTTGAGCTGCATCCATTTCTTCCTTAGACTGTGAACCCCCTCCACACAACCCTACCGAAGAGGAAATCACTAACAAAAACACAGCACACACAAGGAAGTGATTCGCCTTGGATACAAGTTGGCATCACGAAGAGCAAGATTAAATTTTAAACAATTTAAGACAATTAAATATTTTATAATCTTTGACTGGTACCTATATTAATGACATAAACGGAATCTTTTAAAATCTTTTTAAACGAAATCTTTTTAAAAAAAACTGTAATTCTCACAAAGAGTTGAATCTCAGTTTTGAGGGCCTTAGCTGAGAATGTAGGGCCTGAGACAAGGATGAGGAAGCCATGTTTTCTGCCTCATCTTCAAATTGCTGTAATTTCTGAATAGAATAAGAGTAACTGGAGCGGGGTTAAGAGTCGAGACGATGTGCTGTGGTTTTTTAATGTACTTGTCTCTGTTGCTAAAGAAACTCTGGAGAAGCCACACCTGCATTTTTGGCAGGGGTGTTTGTTGCGGTCTTGTCTAATCTCTTGATGTTGCAATATAGTCATCTATAAAGCTCGTGGTAGGCAACTGTGTGATCCAGTTACCAAAACAAACAAGCAAAAAATAAACAAAACGGCACAAAAAAATAACCTCAGGTCGTAAGTTCACAACTTTTTGTTAGGTCACATTCATAGCTTCCTGGAGCCCATGTGACCTGTGGGCCTTGAGTTGGGCACAGCTGGAGGACTCTTCTGGAAGCTCTGTGAAAGGGAGAAAGAATGGGATTTATTTTCTCAACTCCCGCATGTTCCACTCCGCTCACATTTCTCTCCAGGGGCTCCTGTAATGTGGCGCCACTCACCCTTTGATGCCACTGGGGAGGATAAACCCCATGTCCGAAAGTAGAAGCACAGCTTGGTGGAATCCGAAGCATAGCATGTGGGATCCGAGGGCCAGGTCTCTGGCCAGTGTGCTACAAAGACAGTGAGCCTGCTTCCCCAAAGCGGGTCCTTGCAGGGAGCAGGAGGGATCTGGAGAGGAAACAGCAGTTTGAAGTGCTGCAGCATAGGGTGTGGTGTGGAATGAGAAATAGAGACTACAATTAAGAAAGACGGACCCCGGTAGGTGGGTTAACACATTTGAGAACAAGAGCCTTACAAGGAATTTCTCAGTGCTACATTCTGGGGAAGGGAACTGAGAAGGGAAGCTCGCAAGAACTATATTGTGAAATGGATACCAGTGAGACGTCAGGAGAGGGAGGGAATGAGCAGTGGGTACGCTGGGAAGGGATGAGTTTTTAAGAGTCGGTTTTGAGGTGAGGGGCGTGTGTGCGTGCATGTGTGTGTGGTTGCATGTATGGATATGCATGTCTGTGTGTGGAGACCAGAAGCCAACCTGTGGGACATCCTGAGACACTCTCTATGCCTTGGTTTTTGAGACATCTCTCGGTTTTTCCTGGAGGTCTCTGGTTTAGTCTGACCAGCTGGCCAGTGAACCCCAGAAGCCCACTTCATCTCAGCATCCCCAGCAGTGGGATTGCAAACATAAGCAAACACCATTGTGCCCAGCGTTTTACATGGGTTCTGGAGAAAAAACCCAGGCCTTCACTCTTGGAAGAGATGTGTTCTACTGCCCAAGCCATCTCCCCAGTCCTTGATGCAGAGAGTACATTGTAAGTGATTTGGGTTTGATTTTCAGCATTTTAGTTATCAGTTACAATTTAAAATTTTTTCTCAAGCCCCTAAATTCATCTTATAAGTTCTACTTAATATTATAGTTCTGGTACACTTTATAAAAAACAATTATCTTCAGGAAAACTAATAAAAATTAGACTGGTGACTGAAGGGAATTTGATATTCATTAATGTTAAGTAAATTTGATTGAATAGACTAATTTCATTTAGATGCTTTAAAAACATTTGTAAACTTAATAGATTTAATTTTTTTTACAAAGTTAGAATAACCAAATGCAATAAAGCTTGCAACTGAAAAAACTAGTCTTTCTTGCATGATCAGATAACTCGGTAATAACAAGTTCTCTTAACCATTTTAACACTGATTATAAGTTAAATGGTATAACATCAAATCAAGCCAACATTTAATTTGGAATTATAGGCCAATTTATCATTTGCTTGAATATGCCAAATTCAATTATATTTTGCAAGCATTTAAAGTACCCACCTTATAGAGATTACCCTGGATGAAGACACGCTAATTAGTGCCAAGGGCTTAATGGGCTTTATAACTCCTGTCATTCTGGGCTTAAGAAATACTTAACCTACGAAGCTTTACAGTGGTGTTCCCACAGCAAAGCTGAGTTCCTAGGTGCTGCTAATGCTGCTGGGACCATCTCAGCTTGCTTTTTATTGTTGGGATATCACCATGACCAGAAGCAACTCGAAGAGAAAAGGGTTTATTTCAGCTTACACCTTACAGACCATCACTGAAGGAAGTCAGAACAGGAACTCAAGGCAGGAATCTGGAGGCAGGAGCTGAAGCAGAGACCGTGGAGGAGTGCTGCTTACTGGCTTGCTCCACATGGCTTGCTCAGCCTTCTTTCTTATACTGTCCAGGGACTTATGGGTGATACCATTCATAGTGGACACAACCCTCTCATATCAAACATTAATCAAGAAAATGTCCCCATGTTCTTGCATACAGGATAATCTGATGGGGACATTTTCTGAACTGAGATTCCCTCTTCCCAGATGACCTGCACTTCTATTAAGTTGATCTAAATCTAACTAGCCCAAAGACAGACAGTTTGTAGAGGGACCTCAGGCCTGGAACCACTTGTGCCTACAGTCCTCTTCCTGTAACGTGGACTGACATGCTGAGACCCCATATTGGTCGAGCTTTTCTGGAGGAACAGAACTCATGCAATGATACACATCACAAAAGGCATTTACCATGACAGGGGCTGGGCAGTACCCTGATTGGCTGTCAGTACACCCAAGAGGCTGAGAATCCAGTAGCTGCCCAGTGCACAAGGCTGGGGTTCTTCAGCATCCTCAGTCTGGCACTGAGGCCTGGAGGAGTCCTGGAAGGCAACTGGGAAGTGGGAAGCCAGAGGAGCTGGGTTCCATGTCAGCAACAGATGGCCACGGCAGGACAAACTCACTTTCCAGAAAGAAGAGAGGCTGCGCAGGCAGAGGCAGCTTTGTTCTGTCCCAGATTTCTTTATATTTTCCTGTTTTAGGTGGGTGCTACATTTGGGAGGAGTAGGAGAAGATGCCGACCAAAAGCCTGGGTGTCTCCTAGTTGATTCCAGAACCAACCCATCACAGACTCTCAAGTCCACACCCTCCGTGTAGGCTTGCTGTTCTAGCTAGGAATATTTGCCCACATAGCGCTTCTGGGTAAGCTCCTTACATCCTGACTACTTGACTGTCTGAACTCTGTATTCTCCTGCCAGCTGTCCATCTACTAACTCTGAGGCCCATCTGAACACATTCCCCTTAATGATATTGGCAGAATCTGTTCTTCTAGCTTTTTTTGTTAGCTTTAGGCTTGCAACATCCCTGAATGTCAGAAATAAAGCTGGATATATTCAGACAAATCAATCTGCAGAGCACCAAACAGAACATGTTAAACAGAAAAGTGTCAGATTATCAAAATAAATGATAAATATTTAGAAGACCTTGACTGAAAAGACTTGTTTTATTTGTGTGTACACATACATACCTGCACACACTTGAGTGTCCATTTATGCACCACGTGTGTGCAGTATGCTAGAAGACCAGAAGAGGGCATTGTAACCCCCTGAGCTGAAGTTACAGGTGGCCGTGAGCTGCCTGATGTGGATGCTGGGAACTGAACTATGTCCCCTGTTCTTGACTGCTGAGCCATCTCTCCAGCCACAGACTTCTTTTTATTTGCGGCAGGGATTTACTATAGAACCCTGACTTTCTATGTAAACCAAACTGTGTTCAAATCAAAGAGATCTACCTGCCTCTGCCTTCAGAGTGATGGGAATAATGTCCTGGGCCAGCACACCTGTTGTGTAAAACACCATTAATTTTTTATTTAAATATATTTCTAAAAGAAAAGAAGAAGGATGGGAAGGAAATATTAAAATACACCAATTAAATCTAAGCTATCCCTGGTTGTTTAAAAATCAAATATAAATGGCTGGAAAGATGGCGAGTAGTTAACAAGACCTGTTGCTCTTGCAGAGAACTGGAGTCTACATTACCACCTCGGACAGCTGACAATAACCTTTAACTCCTACTTCATGGAACCCAAAACCCTCTTCTGGCCTTCAGCGATATGTACACACACATACACATACCAGCCATCCTACCACCCATTATCACACACACACACACACGCATGTGCACGTGTGCACATGCACCACACACACATGCACAAATAATAAAATCTTTACAATAAAACATCAAAAAGTAGAAATAAAATATACACTGACAAATATATAATGGACACAGGATGCATGGCTTGAATGACAAGGTAAAGGTTCCAGTAATGTACTTGGGAAGGAGAAAAAGACAGGCATTCCTGAGTAAATTGGGAGCATGGGGACCATGGGAAAGGATAGAAGGGGAGGGAAAAAGACAGGAGCAGAGAAAAATTTATGGCTCAATAAAAATAATCAAAAATGGGGGGAAAAGGTTTCAGTAATGGGCTGGAGATTAAGAATACTGGCTGCAGTAGACACGGTTGATGCCTCCCCTGCATCCTGTCTGCCCACGCAAGGTCACCTGCAGCTCTCACTGAGGGGACAGCCTCTCTCAGACATGTCTTTTCTGTTCCCATGTTTTCTCCCTCTATCATGAAAACTTGGAAAAAACCATGGAAGTTTGGATGCGTTAACACCAGGGGCAGCTTTCAGCCACGAGGAGGTTAGGTTCCTGCGCCTTGTTTCCTCAGAGAGAGTAGCCCCGGGAGGGCGTCCTCAACAGTGCCAGGTTCCTCGCTGCTCCTTATGGCTTTTGTCTCTCTTGGCTTCTCACTTTCCCATGACTTCTGTGTTTCTTGATATCCCTTCAAAAATGCCTGCGCCCACCCTCTTGTTGTGACGGTGACTTTCTGAAGACTGTAAATGAGACACTAATTAACTTTAAATTTTTAATGTAGCCATGCTTGCTACCATTTAAGAGTCATTATCACAGTAACATAAATAGAATGTGTAGCCTTCAAACACATATAGAATGAAAGAAGTTTAAAAAACCTTAAAATTAATAACTATGAGAAAGGAGTGGAAAGGAATAGACAAAAGGGGGAACAAATATTATATTTTACAGATCCTAAGATGACCTTGATTGTAGAATATGCCTGATTTCTTTATGCAGCCAATAAGGAAAGAAAAAGCTGGTAATTACATGAATTATAGGAAGCATTCTAATTTCAAAGATATGAAAATGTGTGTCTTATGATTGATGAAATTTAATGGCACAAAGAAAGATTATGGAAATAAATATACTCAATAATCATAATTAACAACACCAAGGAGCTAAGTAATGTAGGAGATCAGACTGCTAACTGGAGCGTGTCTAGCAGATCCACTCTGCTGTTCAGAAGGGATTACTATGAACACAGATGGCAGGACGGTCACACAGGAAGAAAGGAAGCAAATGCAGCTGGAGCAGGCTACCACTACCGTCGCGGGGTGGGGCAGGCTCTCTCCACCACCAAAGGCTTTTGCGTAAGAAGAATGACTCCTTGATGGAAAAATTTCAGTTCATGAGAAGCTATGACGTTATGTTCCTAGGGATTATAGAAATAAAACAGCCTCAAAATATACCAAGGTAGCTGGATGTGATGGCTCATGCTCTTAACCCCAACACTCAGGAAGCAGAGGGGTAGATGGATCTCTGTGAGTTCAGGGCCAGCCTGGTCTACAGAGCAAGTTCTAGGACAGCCAGGGCTACGTACATACATATACATGAAGGAAGAAAAGAGTTAAATACAAGAAAAAAATCTCGAATTTTCAATATATTTTTATCTTAATTTTCATAGATCAAGTAAATAGAAATCCATAAGCCTTTGGAAAATATTATTGTAACCATAATTTACTAAACTCATATTGGAACTTCGGCTCCCAAATCTAAAATATAGGCTTTCTTCAGCCACACCGAACAGTTGTAGAAATTGGGCATATGTTAAGCCAGGGAATAAAATCCATAAATGCTATTTAAAAAGAAGCAGTCAATACTATACAGCATCTCTGACTCCAGGGCAATTAAGTTAGAAAGCATAGCCAACAGAGAACATAAACACATTTGGAAATTTAAAAACAACATTCCTAAGTAGTTTGGGGGGTGTGTGGTCAAAGACAATATTGTAAGGAACATTAGAGAACATTCCATGTCAGAGAAAATAAACTGCTGTGGCAAAACTCAACAGGTGCAGAGGAAGCAGGAAGTTTAAAAATATTTATAAGCTGTGTTCTCAAGGAAACCTGAAAATCTCTATTTGTTTGCAATTATCTCTAGGGTTTTACAACCAGCACAAGATGAAAATACACCTTCGGATCCCAGTGTGCCTGCACAGAGTCCAGTTGCTACCGCCAGGGCATTGAAGCCCCTTCAAGAGCACACTAAGCAGCCACAGATACTTAATCATACGTGCGGATGCCAGTTACTCCAGAGACACCATCGTGCTGACATTCAGCCTGGGTGACGTTACTACCCAGAGCACCTGCTGCCTCCGTGTTGGCCTGGAACACTACACCCAGGCATGGTACGGTGTCAATCGTTTTTGTAAGAGTAACGAGCAGGCTTTTGTTTGGTGCTTCAGCAAGTTAAGGGCATATTCTTCTGCTTTCCCCAAATAAGACAGTTTTAAAAGATTGGGTCTTTGAGGGACCTTTTAAACACACGTGAAACAAAAAAATTAATTATACACAGAACACCAACAGCATTGGATAGTACTAAAACCAACCCCACCCCACTTTCCAAGAGTTCTTAGATTTCAAACTTTAGCACCAGTTGTAGATTATATTTCTCTCTCTCTCTCTCTCTCTCTCTCTCTCTCTCTCTCTCTCTCTCTCAAGTCTGTATATGTGTAACGTCTGTATTTGTGTTCACATGTGTGGCTATATCTGTGTATGCAGGCACACATGCATGTGGAGGTCTGGATGACTTGGGGTGTCTTCTGGCATACCTGGGGGCTGGGGGTCTCCTGTCTCTGCCTGCTGGTTGTTGGTATTACAGGAGCGCTTCCATGGGTTCTGGGTGTGCAAACTGTTCTTCACACTTGCATGGCAAACCCTTCACCCACTGAGCCATCCCCAGCTTCTGCTGGTTACTATATGTCATATTGAATATGACTGCTCACATCATTCGACACGCTTAGAATGAGAGCAATCATGCTCTATGCCTCTCTCAGGCTCCCTTCCCTCCCTGTCTTACTTATTCTTTCACTCCACCGAGGCTTTTATCACTAAAACTGCTTCTGTGTGGTTCAGTAGAATGTGATTCTCAAGCAAAAATCTAATTGATGTATGCATAGGATCTTGATTTCTTGGCTTTTATTCATGGTCATATCTCACACATATGGTTGACTCTCTCATAGGTCCACACCTATCATTTTGGAATTTCTTTTCTAACATACAACCTCTGCTCTTAATATCCAGGATTAGCAAGCTTCGAGAATCCTTGTACATCAGTGTACTCCCATGGCTCGCGGCTCTGGTGGTTCGGTGACTCAGGTGGCTCAGGTAGCAGTGCTAATGATCCCTTGACTCTGCAATGCATTTGTGGATTTATGCTAAGGCTCTTCTTCCAGAGGGTGAGTTGAGAAACTGGGATACTACGTGGGCCTGAAACCACCCTGCAATCCTCTTAATGTTCTAAAAGTGCCCAACAGCCTACATTCCCACCTAACTGCCCACGCCCCCACCCAGCAGCCCCTGCCCCCACCCAGCAGCCCAAACCCCCACCCAGCAGCCCCCGCCCCCACCCAGCAGCCCACACCCTCACCCAGCAGCCCACACTCTCATCTCCCTTGTCTGCATTACTTCCATCTTTCACAGGAACTCAGATGCTCACCACCCAGGAAGCATGCCTAGCCTCGCTGGTCCTGGTTCCTGCATTTGAATCAATAAGTTTCTCTTAAAACAATGCCACTTAAAATGCTCACACAAGCTCTAGTCTTATACAGTATCTTGATGTTTGTCCCTCCACCCTTGAACTGGTATTTTGTACCTAGACTTCTACCCCAGCCACTTCACTTAGATTTCTGGCATCAATCCCCTGGCATTTAGCCTTGGGAATTGATGATGAGGTCTTCGGTCCTTTTGATTCTTGGTCCTTTGTAGAAAAAGAACACATTTTTCATCTCTGAAAGCTTTTGAAAATTTTCTATATCCTAGAGATACAGAAATGTCACTGGTATGTATCTGAGTGTGTGTCATTTTAGAAATTCTCTCTGCTTAATATTTTATGGGCTCTTTAAACCTACAGAGTGAGATTCTTGGCTATTATTGCACAATGATTTCCCTTCCCTCTTGAGCCACCATGTTTGACCATTCTGTCCTTCTGAGGGTTCGAGAAAAACATCTGGCCCCATTTTGCTCTCCTAAGACTATTTTTGAAAAGTGGGTTTAGTGACTTGTTGTGGTCCTGATGGTAGGAATAGGAGATGCTCCCACCCTCCTCCACACTTCGGGCTCCAGGAGGAATGCAACACACCACAAACAGATGACAGTTCAAGTGCCATTTTGACATCTAGGATGATGCTGGGATCCAGATGCAGGAATCTCATCCTCTTCCCTTTTTACTCAGGACAAGAAACAGACTAATAAGGTGAGGGCTCTCTAGTTTCCCCACCAGGGTTCAGCCTGGCCACACTTGACGCTGAAGTACTGAGAGAGACAGGGATCAGTGTTGGCTTTGGAGGATGGTGCCCAGCTATCCTAATAGAGGCATTGTTCTTCTGACCCCAAGCTTGAGGAAAGAGGCAGCAAACAGAAGGTGAGGTTCAGAGATAAGGAATGAGTCAACTGTGAGTAGAGCTGAGCTTCCCCATGGAGTAGCTTTCCAGCCCTGAGTGCAGAGCAGAGAAGCCTTGGTCCTTTCGTGTCCTCATAGGGTATAGAGTGTGCAAGCATGGACATAGCATCGAGGCTTGAGATACGACAACTACCTGTGGGGAGGTACGCTTGGTACCCCCCAAATGGCAACTTTTGAACAAGTAGCTCAGACATTAAGGTTATCGAATGATGGTGATTCTTTCAGGAATAGGTAACAGTGCCTTAGTGTCTCACAGATTGCCCTGGCTCATCAAACAGGGGAGGGTAGATGCTGTGGTTTTCCTGGAGAACTGCGAAAGGACACAGCTCAGTAAGTTATAAGCATACTTTACGGAATCAATAGCAGACATCACAGTCTGGACTGGACTGTCAACTAGCATGAGTGACAATTCCCAAAATTACTAGGTGAGACCATGAGGAGAATGAAGGACATTAGACAGCAGGAAATCCAGAAAAATGCTACCCTGTGGACAGTGTTCACATGTAACCTTATCTCAAGCCAGTGATTGGGGCCAGGAATCATGGATAGTATCCATTGTGTTTGATGAGGATTGAGTAACCCTATTCCCACGTAGAGAACAGCATTCATGCACACAGCAGCACAGAGACCGGACGCAAAGAGCCTGGGTATAGAAGAACTTCACTGCTGAGAAACCCTATCTCGAAAAACAAACAAACAAACAAACAAACAAACAAACAAACAAACAAACAAACAA
>JABTXL010006068.1:721314-759739 GCA_025134845.1 Neodon shergylaensis | reverse complement strand
TGTTTGCTTCTTGTAACTAATCCCTGTGCTATACCTCAGCTAGTTTTGCATATGTAAATTCGATGTTATTGGCTAGAGAGTGGCCTTATCTTTGATGACAGAGGTTCTGACACTCAGATATCTGAGCTAAACACTGGTAATTGCCAATAACTCTCAGAGGAGCTCTTGAACTTTAGACTTAGGTAAAGACAAGAGTGGTTTTACAAACTGCAAACATCTTATAATGTGCAGAGTCATTTATATCTGGAACAAGTGGGCATGAATAATGTGGCTTTGCAGAGATTCTTTTAAGTTTATTTTGCAAACACAGAGCAAGATACAGACACATGGGGGTGGGGCCGTTGTCAATCCTTCATTTCAAGAAACCCATGTATCCTGTTGGGAAAGAACTCCTTCCTGGGTAGTGTAAATGTCATCCCCCTCTTTAGGTCCCAAAGACAAAGTCCTTCCACTAAAGGTCACGCTGGGGAAGGCAACCAGTGAATTTATTGGGCTTACTTGCCAAACTTGGGTGAGGGTCTCAGGTAGGAGCATGGCTGACCCCAGAGCAGCTGCCCTGGAAAGCCTTCATCATGGATCATGTGATTTCCCCATAGCTGCACAGATGGACATCTCCCCACTATCACCCTCGGCCTATGTACCCCAGCACCTTCCCCACACACCAGAGGCCACATGCGGTTAGGGCAGAACTGCCCACAAATGAATAGCAGTCGCTGCTACATCTCAGGTGAGGGCCCTGGGTACCCGAAGCTCTCCTTCTTTAAGGGAATAGCAGCAGTCAACAAGTCCACTCCTGATGGCCTTTTGCATGTACTGATAAGAATGCTGGCTGTTTTGCTCCAAGCACTGTATTCTACAACACTGTATTCTTGAAGGGTTCTCTTTCCTTTCTATGCTCTGCACTATTGGTGGATCTGTTTTGTGCTCCAGTGGGTCCGTTATCCGGTGCAGAGCTGCATCAGAACCTCTCGGTTCAGATGGACCTTGCATACACAAATGATCACAGGACAGAACACTTCATTCAGCACGACCCTCATCCCTTCCTCTGAAGTTCTGCTTATCTGTGGCTCACCATCACAGACTTATGTGACCTGGAATACAACACTTGGGGAAGTAAAGTCTCCTTTTTAATTGAAAGACAAATTCCTGTTGGGCTGTCCTCCCTAGATGTCCTCTCCATGCTTCAGGGGATTAATGGACACTTCAAGAAAATAAATGTCATAGGGAAAGGAACCAACGCGTGAACTCAGATATTGATCAGAATTAAGAAACTAACTTGCCCAAGTTAGAATGGCCACCCAAAACAATAAGTGCTGCTTAGGGTGTATAAATTGAGAACTCCTCTTTGTTGATGGGAATGTAAATTGGTGCAGCCATATGGAGAATAATGTAAAAGTTCCTTAAAAGCAAAAGGGAGAAATGAAACTAAGCTAGTGCGTGCTCTAAAAACGCCTTCTGAGTACACAGTGAAGGGAGACCCAGGCAGCAATCAGCAGACCACACACTGCTGAGGAAAGACATGGCCCAGAAACCCAGATTTCAGTCTCCCTAAATACCATGCTCCAATGACGTAGCATTCCACAAACTCTCTATACTAACAGGATAAAGAAGTGCATAAATCCAGACACTTTCCAGACACAGTGGGGGATGAGGATATCGGGTAGCTGGGTCACAGCAAGACGGGAGGACTGTGCTATCGGCCACTGATGCTGTGTGATAGCATTCTTAGCTCTGTGACGGGTAGAAAATTGGACTTTTATTAGTAGAGCCCAAAGTAGTTTTTGGGTTTTTTTTTTTGTCCATAAAGATGGTAGACCTGTTTTTCTTTATCCAGCATAGAGTGGGGTTGGGGCTTATCTTGTGGATTAGAGATAGCCCAAGATAAAAAGTATTGACCTGCAACAATCCTACATCCACATCACTAAAGTCCTAACCAGTTCACAGGCCTTTGCAAACATGGTGTCTTCTCAAACATTCTTGTTCTCAGTACTTACGTATAGCCTTGCATACTACGGCACTATCCAGGGTAGCGAAGAGATGGAACTGACCTACAGACATACCCATCAACAGATCAGTACCTAACTGTGGTGTGCCTATAAATGAAGCGTTATCCTATTTATCGCAAAACAGATGAAATTAGAGGATGGTATCTTAAGCGAAAAGAAGCCAGACAGAGGCAAGTAGTTCATCTCTGAGTTTGAGTTTCGATTTATTCTTTTTTCTTATGGATGGAAACCAAAATGAATTGATCTGAATATAGAATAACAATTACTAGACAGTGGGAAGACTGTGGTAGAGAAGGTAGGGCAAAAAGGGCAGCTAGGATTGGCCAGTACCTGCTGTGGGCATATATGAAAACAACATGCCAAACCTCATTAATACATATGGCATGATAAAAACAAAGACTGTTTGGCCATAGTCAATCATTCTCAGATTGGTACAGGTCCATATTTAAACCAACTGCTGAACGCTGAGAAGTCACTAACATTCCTACCCCATTATGCAAAGTCCATTAACAGGCGGATTCTGCCGTTTTGTGGTTTAAAAAACTGAGGTATATAGGACTGAATTATGAATTAGCTATAATCTTGGTTCAAAAAGATTCATCAATCTGTAAGTAAACTGCCGTTTGGGCATTTTAATGTCAATGCTTATATTTTTTGTTCCCCTAGGATGGAGAATTCAGCCACCTTCAAGGGTCCATCTCAGAACCCCGTTCTGCCTCAAGTCACTACCACCGTGAAGCCTGTATTTACAATTTCCCTGATTTCTTTCATATGACATTTGAAGATTTATATTCAGATGTCTGTATGTCTGTGCATCTACTACCTGGGTGTCCCAGAGTCCAGAAGATGGCATTAGATTCCTTGAGCTGGAGGCACAGGCTAATTTGAGCCAAATTTAATGTGGGAGCTGGGAACCTCGGCAAGAGCAGCGTGTGCCCTTGAGCACTGTGCCCCCTCTCCAGCCTCACATACAATCTAAGACCTGTTGCGCCCAAGTTCTGATTCATAAAAATACATAGAAGCTGATCAACCAGCTCAGCAGACGATGCCAAGCCTGACAACCTAAGTTTTCTCCCCATGACCCATGTGATAGGAGAAAGATGGCTTCTGGAAGTTGTCCTTGGCTGTCACACATGTGTTATGGCATGCACATGTGTGTGCCTGTGTACACACACGCAGAATAAATGCAATAAAATTTTAAAAATGCACATGACATTGAAATAAACTTTAGTAATGTAACTACTCACCTAAACCTTTTAGATTTGCTTTTTTCACCATATTTACACTAAACTCACCTATATTGGCTAAGTTACTCATATCTTTTTATGTCGTTGTCATTTGACTCACTGCTAAATAACCCCCCACTAGGTAACTTCATGTTTGTTTATCTTCCATCCTTCAGAGACCACTGTTAACAGTGGTGCTGCAGTAGTGTGGTCATGTCTTATATATGCATTAGTCAGTATACGTTATGATATATTGTAGTAACAAACAGTCCTCAAAAAATCACAGCAGCCTGAGACTACAAAGGTTCATTTCTCACTCATCTGTGTCCTTTACAGTTAAAAGTCAAGACCCTGTTCCTTCTTGTCACTTCCTGGACCAAGTGACAAAATAGTACCCCAAACACATTGGCAATGGCTAGATAATATGGGGTCCATTTTTCAGGCTCATGTGTCATTGATTCACAAGTCATTGTCCCGGTGTTGCTGTGATCTCCACCCAAATACAGCTGCTGAGACAAAGATTTGAACAGTGGAGGGGATTAGCTTTATTTGTAAAAGAGTTTGAGAATTCGTAAATAATTATTCTAAATTTTATTCCAACAATCTCCTACCTACAATGTGCCTGAATGGTTCACACTATAGCATTCTAGATAAAGATAATTTTACATGTTGGCAGGTGTTGTGTCTT
Source organism: Neodon shergylaensis (assembly GCA_025134845.1). Taxonomy (NCBI): domain Eukaryota; kingdom Metazoa; phylum Chordata; class Mammalia; order Rodentia; family Cricetidae; genus Neodon; species Neodon shergylaensis. Next base: position 755,819 of record JABTXL010006068.1, on the reverse strand, counting down.
CATATATGTCTATATACCACGTGCATGCAACACATGAGGAAGCCAGAAGACAGCATCAGATCTCCTGAGAGTTAAAGGCAGCAGTGAAGTACCTGGTGGTGCTGCAAACCAAAACCAGGGCTCTGGAGAGCAGCCAGTGGCCTTAACTGCTGAGCCCTGCCTCTAGCCCCAACACTGTGACATTTATTAATGCTGTCTTCTCAAAGTGGTTGCACTAATTTACACTTCTGCCCATAAATATTTCCAATTTAAGTTTCCCAATAATGAGTGAGATTTAATAGTTCCTGATTAAATAGGCCTAAAATAATATTTCATTGTTATCGATTGGCATTTTTATATTCACTCCTGATAAATATTTCCTTACATTATATTGGTTACATCTGTTTATTTGCTATTTATTAGAATTTTCAATATTCTAAGCAGTAATCAACATGGCACCTATAGCTGAAATCAGTTTGTAATAGCTGCTTATGAATGAACAAATGTTCTCAGCAGTCAAGTTCAGGAATGTTCTTTAAAAACACTATTTCATGTGTAGCAATACAATCTCCATGCTGAGTATCACTAGAATAAAAGAATTTGATAGCTTGTTTTAAACTTACATTTATTAGTGTATGTGTACCACAAGTGTATAGTGCCCACAGAGGTCAGAAGAGGGCGTTGGGGCCCCTGGAGCTGGAGTTACAGGCTTTTGTGAACTGCCGTGTGGGTGATGGAGCTGAACCTGGATCCTGTGAGAGCAGTCTGTGCTCTTAACCACTGAGCCAACTCTCTGAACCCCAGTTTAAATTATATAGCACCATAGAGATTCTGATACTGAAATGATCTCTCCTGTACTGTCATTTTATTGGAGAACATACTCGGGCACTTGATATTCCATATAAAATTTACACTCATCTTATTGAGTTCTATAAAATTCCCAGCTGTAGGCTTTCAGTCAATAAACAAGCCATAATTTCTCATTTATTAAGATCTTTAAAAATATGTCTTAAGACTTATTTTCCCTATAGAGGTCCTACACTCTTGAAGGGCTTATTCTCAAATCCTTTCACTCTATGATAGTGTTGTAAATGGTGTCATTTTAATTACATTTTCTTGCTTGCTGCTGGCCTACAGATAAACAACCAATTCCACGGCACTATTGGATAAACCATTCTTGTATCTAGTCACCTTAATACCCGCCATTGTAATAACAGGTCTGTAGATTACTTTGAGTTTATATTGCACAAATAATAGTTTTACTTCCTTCTTTCTGATCCTTATGTCTGTATTCTTATTTTATTGCCTTAGCTAGGATCTTCAAGACAAATGGAATGTAGTTATATTAAAAAACTCTAGTTTCTGTGGCTGGAAAGGCTGCTCAGTGGTTAACACTCAGTGGTTAAGAGAGCTTGTTGCTCTTCCAGAGGACACAAGTTCGATTTCACAGAACTCATGTCAGCGCACAAACACCTACAACTCCAGTTCCAGGGTATCCAGCTCCCTCTTCTGGCCCCCTTGAGCACCCACACGTGGCATGCACCCAGACATACACATAAGCACATGTCTTTTACAAAATAAGATTGTTTTGTTCCTTCAAGGCAAGTCTTTAGTACCCTCCCAGTTATAATTTATCATACACAATTATAAGGTGTTATCTGCATCCTCTCTTCATTCACTGTTTCTCTGCAGACACAGGCCGGCCTCCCTAGAGTATCAGCCAGACAAGGTACATCCAGCTGCAGTGAGACTAGGCACCTCCTCTGCTATTAAGGCTGAATGAGACAATCTGGCAGGAGGAAAGGGTCCCAAAAGCAGGCATCAGAGTCAGCAGCAGCCCCCACTCTTACTGTTATGAGTCCTGTAGGAAGACCACACTACACAACTGTAACCTATGCAAAGGTCAGTCCCATGCAGGCTCCCTGGTTGTTGGTTCAGGCTCTGTGAGCTCCTATGAGCCCAGGTCAGTTGATTCTGTGAGCTTTCCTGTGGTGTCCTTGATCCCTCTGGCTCCAACAATCCTTCCTCCATGTCTGGTTCTAGGGTGAGCTCCCTCTTAGGTATGGGTCTCCAGCTGTGCCAGTCATTAGTTGGTCACTCCCACAATTTCCACACCAACTTTACCCCAGAATATGTTGTAGACAAGATCAATAGGGGGTTGAAGAATTTGTGGCTGGGTTGGGGTCCCAATTCCTCCACTGGAAATTTTGTCTCATTACAAGAGATGGCCAGTTCAGGCTCTGTATCCCCCACTGCTAGGAGTCTTAGCTAGGTCACCCTCAGAGATTCCTGGGAATTTCCATTGCTCTAGGTTTCTAGCTCATCCCAGAGATGCCCGATTCCAGGTGTCTCTCCCAGTTTTCTCCCCCTCCATCCTTCCCCCACCTGATCCCTCCTGTTCCCCTCCCTGCCAGATCCCTCCCCCATCACTGGCAATGTCCATTCTATTTCCCCTTCACAATGAGATTCTTGCAACTCCACCTTGAGCCTGCCCAGATTCTCTGTGTCTGTGGGTTGTAACATTTGCTTTATGGCTAATATTCACGTATGAGTGAGTACCTACACTATATTCTTTCTGGGTGATGACTTTTCAGGATGATCTTTTCTAGTTCAAATCCAATTTTCAGAAAATTTCCTGATCTCATTTTTTTTTAACCGCTGAGTAATACTCCATTGTGTAAATGTACCACGTCTTCTTTATTCATTTTTTGGTTGTTTCCAATTTCTGGCTATTATTAATAAAGCTGCTATGAACACAGCTGAGCAAGTATCCTTGTGGTATGATGGAGCATCCTTTAGGTACATGCCCAAAAGTAGTGTAGCTGTGTCTTGAGGTAGATCCACTCCCAATTTTCTGAGAAACTGCCATATTGATTTTGAGAGTATCTGTACAAGTTTGCACTCCCATTAATAGTGCAAGAGTGTTCCCCTTGCTCCACATCCTCTCCAGCATGAGCTGTCACTTATGCTTTTGGTCTGAGCCCCTCTGACAGATGTAAGATGGAATCTCAGTGTCAATTGATTTGCATTTTCCTAATGGCTAAGGACGTTGAACATTAGTTTTTCTCTGCCATTTGAGATTCCTCTGTAGAGAATTTTGTTTAAATATGTACCAAGTTTTTTAATTGGATTATTTGAAGTTTTAATGTCTAGTTTCTTGAGTTTTTAAAATATATTTTGGAGATTAGATGTGGTTTGGTGAAGATCTTTTCCCATTCTGTAGGCTGTCATTTTGTCTTATTGACCATGTCCTGTAGTAGATGGAAATTTCTGTTCTGCCTGGCCCCATAGCCATTCAGTCCCAAATAAACATACAGAAGCTTATATTAATTATAAACTGTTTGGCCTATTGTTCAGGCTTATTACTAACTACCTCTTACAACTTAAATTAAACTATAATTCTTATTTATGTGGCTTGGTATGTTTTCTCAGTAAGGCATTTTCATCTTGCTTCCTCTGCATTTGGCTGGTGACTAACTATCTGGCTTCCTTCTACCCAGAATTCTCCTCGTCTGGTTGCCCTGCCTATACTTCCTGCCGGGCTACTGGCCAATTAGTGTCTTATTAAACTAATACAAGTGACATATATTTACAGTGTATAAGAGCATTATCCCACAGCAATGTTCTTTGCCTTACAGAAGCTTTCAGTTTCCTAAGGTCTCATTTATTAATTGTCTGTTTTCATAGTGTTCTATTCAGGAACCTGTCTCCTGTGTGTGGTTTGGATATCAGGATGATTGAGGCCTCATAAAATAAATTCGGCAATGTTCCTTCTGTTTCTATTTTGTGGAATAATTTTAAAAGTATTAGTATTAGCTATTTTTCAAAGGTCTGGTAGAATTCTGTGCTAAAATCATCTGGCCCTGGTTTGTTGTTGTTGGAGGATTTTTAATGACTGCTTCTATTTCTTAGAAGATTATGGATTCATTTAAATTGTTTAATTTTTATTTAACTTTGGGTAAATGGTATCTATTGAGAAAATTGCCCATTTTCTTTTAGATTTTCCAGTTTTGTGGAGTACAGGTTTTTGAGATATGACCTAGTGGTGTCGGCTTTTTGTTCTAGAGCTTTTGAGTGTGCTGTTATGTCAGTGGTGTAAGAATTCTCTAATTTCTTTAGGAAAACAGTGCTATGAGCTTTCTTCTCCCTTTCATTGTGTCCCATAAGTTTGGGTATGTTGTGCACTCATGTTCATTGAATTCTAGGAAGTCTTTAATTTCTTTATATAGTTTTGTTTTTGGGTGAAATGTTCTGTAGATATCTGTTAGGTTCATTTGAGTCATACATCTGTTAGTTCCATTATTTCTGTTTAGTTTGTCTGGATGATATATCACAGGTGAGAGTGTTGAAGTTTCCCATTATTAATGTGTGGGGTTTGATGTGTGATTTAAGCTTTAGTAATGTTCCTTTTACAAATGTGGGTACCCTTGCATTTAGGGCATAAATGTTCGAAATTGAGATATCATCCTGGTAGGTTTTTCCTTTAATGAGTATCGAAATGTCCTTCTCAACCTCTTTTTATTAATTTTGCTTTCAAGTCTCTTGTTAGATATTAGAATAGCGAAACCAGTTTGCCTGTTAGGTCCATTTGATTGGACAATCTTTTCCCAACACTTTTCTCTGAAATAATGTCTTTCTTTGATGTTGAGGTGTGCTTCATGTATGCAGCAGCAGGATGGCTATTTTCATATCCTTTCTGTTAACCTGTATCTTTTTGTTGGCAAACTGAGTCCATTGATATTGAGAGATATTAATGACCATTGATTGTTAATTCCTGTTTTAAAAACCCTAAGACAGATTTGGTCTTTTTGTGGTGTCCTAGATTTCCTAGATATTTTGTGATAGGAGTCTTTTAGATTTAACATTTTCTTTGATCAATGTATCTATTTCTTCTATTCTGTTTTCAATGCCTGAGATTCTGTCTTCCATCTCTTGTATTGTTGGTGATGCTTGCATCTTTAGTTCCTGTTCATTTACCCAGATATTCTATTTTCTAAATTCCCTCAAACTGTGTTTATTTTTAAACTTTTTATTTAAATAATTTTTAAAAATTTATTTATGTGACAACCAGTTTCCCCTCCCTCCTCTTTTCCCATCCTAGGCCCTCTTCATATGTGTGAAAATCGTGTAGATTATGTTTTCTTTATTGTTTCTATTTCAGTTTTCATGACATGAATAATTTTCTTTACTTGTTTGTTTTTCTTGGTTTTCGTGGCATTCTTTAAGAATTGGTTGATTTCCTTTTTTGTTGTTGTCTTTTATTTGATTTCTTTAAGGGAGTTTATTTCCTCTCTAAGGACCTTTATCATCTTCATGAGATTGTTTTTAAAAATCATTTTCTTGTCCTTCAGCTCCCTCGGAATATTAAAGTCTTGCTGTCATAGGGTACTTGGCGTCTGGTGGCGCCATACATATTGCCCTGGGTGTTGATTGTATTTTTACACTGGCATTTAGGCATCTGGGTTTGGGATGATTAGTTCTAGTCCCTGGTATCTGAGTTTGTCTTTGTTGGATGGGTGTTTTGTTCCTTGGTTTCTGTTTCCTCTTTGGTTTTCTGGTCTTTGTGGCTTGGATATCTGGCAACTTGTGTGACCTCTGGCCTAGATGAGAGCCTTTGTCCAAATTGGCCTTCTGGTGGTTAGATTGACCTTTGGTGCATCAGGGAATCTCAGTTCTTCTGACTGGTGTGGCTTGCACCTGAATGGTAGGAGTCCTCTCTTGTTGGGGCAGGGCCCAGCAGAAGGGCCTGGAAGAATCTGGGAAGGCATGAGTTGGGCAGGGTGGGAGTATCTCTGGAACAAAATCCAGGTAATAGCCTACTATTTTTTTGTGTGCCCAGGTGGGAATGGTGTACCTTTGTGTACTCTCAGTGCTATTTAAGAGTCCAGTGCCGAGCTGTAGGAGAGTCACGTGCTTATCATCCTATTGATAGTTTCACTAGGTTTGGCCTCATAGTTCACCTTTAAGAATGAGTTGAGAAGCATACTCCCCATTGCCTAGGTTCAATAAAATTGGATGGTCTTTTCCTTGACAACTTGATAGAATGCCTTTGTAAAATCTTCCAGGATGGTCTTTGAAGTTTTTAAACAATTGCCTGCTAGCTTTGAGGGTATTCTGTCAAACAAAATAAGGGCTTTAAACATCTAACAAGGGGTCTAAAGGTAGCCAAGCTAATGTGGCTCTGAATCTACAGTATTTCAGCTCCTCACACCGCACAAACTGTAGTCCTCCAATCAGCCATGTATAATCTGTGTAATATGTGTATAAAAAAGCACAGGTGTGTTTTTTTTTCTGGGAACTTCAGTCCACAGGACCTTACTCATTTATAGTGTATAAAAACTCTATCAATAAATTATGAACTCTTGTCTTCTGGGTTATAATTTATAAACTACTTATAAAATATTTATAGCAGCTTACATAATAGTTACCAATATGCTTATTTTTAAAATAGTTATAAATGTGTATCATGATATTTAACTGTACTTACAAAACGTGTCTGTATTATTTCTTTTGAGAAAGAATCCTATAATTAGACAGGACACATCATAACGACAGGGACTGAAAGGCCACTTGGACTATGGAGGTACCACCCACGGTGGCATCACCCATCGAGGGATTGACATTCCCATTTCATGGTGAGCAGCTGCAGGGGCATCTGGCCTAGATGCCTTGCTGCTGCACCAGCCCCTCCATCAAACTAGAGTGTGCACAGCCAGAGTCTGGCCCGGTTCCTAGGCAGCTGTGAATTCAGCCCCACACAACATGCGCAGCAGGCTTGCCGCAGCCCAGGTGATGTAATAAATGGGCCGTCATGTGCTCAGACTCAGTCATGGAACATGTGGTTCTAGACCCCGAGGCCTCATCAGTCGGGGAGTCCCATCCTCTCCAACACTACCAGCATCCTTATTAAATATTTAAACTTCATTTGCCAGAGCAGTGGGGAAGAGGCCAAGGAGGGCATTGCGTGGTGTATCTAAGGACATTGTTCTTGTCCTTCCACAGAGCCAGCTCTTTCTGGAGGCTTGATTTCCTCTCAGAGATGCTTCCAGGGGAACAGAGCTGAAAGGGGGAGTGGGTACAGGACAGAGAACAGAGTTAAGATTGGGGGAAAAGTAACTTCCTGCGGATTGCTTCACACAGACAATTGGGGAAATACTGGTTCTATTCTTTAGTGTTTTACAGTTGACAAAACACTTCTATATTCATTCTTAATCATCTATAGGCTTCTGAGCTCTGATGTTTTCAGTTCTGAATTACATACATTTAGCATTTCGAGAGCATATCTCAAGCTGAGGACAAGTGTTCTCCAGCCAGACTGTCCCACTAACTCGGAACAGCTGAGCCTGCTTCTCCCAGTGGACTCTCACAAGCACAGCTGGAGACAGCATCTGCATGGAGCAATTAAGACCCAAACCAGAATGAGGGCATGGTTCAGCCGGAAGGGCGTCTGTCCAGCATGCAGCCATGGCTTGGATCCCCAGCACACAGAAAACTTGTACTCCCAGCATTCAGAAGGTAGAGGCAGGAGGATCAGAAATTTAAGGTCATCCTCAGCTACATAGCAAGTTTGAGGTCACCCTGGTCTACAAGAGACCTTGTCTTTAAAAAAAAAAGAATCCAAGAAAGCAACAATTTAGCAGAAAGGAAGGAGGAGAAGTGTGGGAGATGGTGGAAGGAAGGGAAGGGGATGGAGGGAGAGGGGAGAGAATTGGGGGGAACAAGTGGGAAATGAGAGACTAGAGAGGTGGAAGAGGGGAGGAGAGTAATGGGGAAAGGGAGGGGAGAGGTGGAGGATAAATACAATGCTTCACTCTTCTGTCCCTGGGCCCTCGGATGGACAACTCCAGCCGCACCAGCCGGGCTTCTCCACTTCTGGTTTCCTGTGATTCTTCTCTGGCTTTCCCACCATCACACTTGCACAACTTTAGGCTGTTGCTGTGTTTTACAAGCACAGACTGTGTTTAACTTCTCCTTCCCCACCAAGTTAGAGCTGTGGGGACAGGGCACAGACTGCTACCAATGTTCTGCTAATGGCCCTTTCTTAGTCAGGGTTTTATTTCTGTGAAGAGACATCATGACCATGCAACTCTTATAAATGAAAACACTTAATTTGGGGAACTCACTTACAGTTTCAGAGGTTTAGTCCCTTATCACGGCAGGTAGCATGGCAGTGCAGGCAGATGCGGTGCTGGAGCTGAGAGCGCTGCATCTTGACTCAGAGGCAACAGGAAGTCGACTGTCCCACTGAGGGAAGCTTGAACAAGAAAGACCTCAAAGTCCGCCCCCACCCCAGTAACACACTTCCTCCAACCAGGTCACACCTCCTAATAATGCCACTTCCTTTGAGGGTCATATTCTTTTTTTTTTTCATTCAAAAATTTACACTTCCTCCCTTCTTCCCATTCCCCTTAAGCTCCCCCACTCACCCTCCTCCCTCCCCCTCCCTCCTTAAGAGAGGGCAGGGAATCCTGCCCTGTTGGAAGTCCAAGGCCCTCCCCGCTACATCCAGGCCTAGGAAGCTTTGCATCCAAATAGACTAGGGTCCCAAAAAAGTCAGTATGTGCAGTAGAAACAAGTCCCAGTGCCTTTATCAATGGCTTCTCAGTCTGCCCCCATTGTCAGCCACATTCAGAGAGTCTGGTTTGATTGCAGGCTCATTCAGTCCCAGTCCTGCTGGATTTGATGAGCTCCCATTAGAACAGGCACACTGTGTCAGTGGGTGGACCAACCCCTCGCAGTTCAGACTTCCTTGCTCATCTTCTCCCTCCTTTTGCTCTTCAACTGGACCTTGGGAGCTCAGTCCGTTGCTCTGATGAGGGTCTCTGTCTCTATCTCCATCCATTGCCGGACAAAGATTCTATGGTGATATTCAAGATAATCATCAGTGTGATAGTGGGGCAAGGCCAGTTCAGGCACCCTCTCCTCTGCTGCCCAAGAACTTAGCTTGGGACATCCCCGTGGACACCTTGGATCCCCTCTAGAGCCAAGTCTCTTGCCAAACCTAAAATGGCTCCCTTAATGTAGATATCTTCTTCCCTGCTCCTATATCTGCCCTTCCTCCATCTCTACCCTCCCACTTCCCCAAGCTCTCTTCAGCCTTTCCTTTCTCCCTTCTCTCTCTTCCTCTCCCTTTCCCCTATCTCCATCCCCACCCCTACCCCTACCCCCATGCTCCCAACTTTTGCCCAGCGATCTTGTTTGCTTCCATTTTCCAGGAGGATCTATATATGTTTTTCTTTGAGTTCACTTTGTTATTTGGCTTCTCTAGGCTTGCGAACTATAGGCTTAATGGCCTTTGTTTATGGCTAGAGTCCACTAATGAGTGAGTACATATCATATTCATCTTTTTGGGTCTGGGTAAACAGTAGCCCTCCTATACACAAAGGATAGAGAAGCAGAGAGGGAAATCAAAAGCTTCACCTTTCACAATAGCCACAAATAGCATAAAGTATCTTGGGGTTACACTAACCAAGGAAGTGAAAGATCTATTTGACAAGAACTTTAAGGCTTTGAAGAAAGAAATTGAAGAGGACACCAGAAAATGGAAGGAACTCCCTTGCTCTTGGATGGGAAGGATCAACATAGTAAAAATGGCAGTTCTACCAAAGGCAATCTATAAATTCAAAATCCCAACAAAATTCTCCACAGACCTTGGAGGGAACAATAATCAACTTTATATGGAAAAAAAACCCAGGACAGCCAAAACAATCCTATACAACAAAGGAACTTCCGGAGGCATTACCATCCCTGACTTCAAACTCTATTACAGAGCTACAGTAATGAAAACAGCTTGGTATTGGCATAAAAACAGAGACATTGACCAATGGAATCGAATCGAAGACCCAGATATAAACCCACAAACCTATGAACACCTGATTTTTGACAAAGGAGCTAAAAGTATACAATGGAAGAAAGAGAGCATCTTCAACAAATGGTGCTGGCAGAACTGGATGTCAACCTGTAGAAGAATGAAAATAGATCCATATCTATCAGCATGCACAAAACTCAGGTCATTTTCTTTCAAACCATCGCACCATTGTGGACGACAAAATCAGTGACTTAAAATGGAAGTTCTTTGTCTTAAAGCTTCATGGCCAGAGTCTGAGACAAGGTGTTCCAGGGCCTGGCTGCTGTGGGAAGGGAGAGAGGAGGGGAGAGGAGGGAGAGGGGAGGAGCAGTGAAGAAGGGGGAGGAGTGGAGAGGGAGGGAGGGGAAGGGAGGAGAAGGAATGGGGAGAGAAAAGCCAGCTGGAAGCAGTGCAGACACCCCAAATCCAAGGCACTGGAGATGTTGAGTGTGTGCAGTTCTCTCACACAGAGCCTGAGACACAGGGGTAGGGGTGGAATAAAAATCTATGGGCCATGAAGTCCTCTGATAGGAGCCTTCCTGGCTGAGCCCAGGTCAGCGAAAGCAGACAACCTCTTCTAGACTGAACTACAGCGGAATAGCAATGAACTGGAAGCAGTGAACTTCTAGACTTCAAACTAGACACTCACAGGAACCCAGACTTCTAGGACCGTCCAAGGACTGGCAGTAACGGAGTCTCCATCATGATAGGGAGAGTCCCAAATATAATTAAAATGCACGAAGACAACCAGATATTTTAAGTTGCACATACACCATCATCTACTTTATGAACTCTGAAAAGCACAAGTGTTTCTGAAATTAGGGCGGACAAATAAGTACAAAACCACCATTACATTTAATGTTTGCAAAAATGGATTGCTTTCTGCTTTTAATTCACCATCCTTTATAGTTTTTCATGTCAAAGTACATTTCATCATTTGGCTGTATAGGGTTTCTGTAATTTAATCACTGCTGAGTATTTGAATTGTATTTCTATTTTTTTCTATCCTAAATATGGCAATAGATGTTTTCTTAAATTCTTGTCTAATGGTATAAGACATATTTTCACAATGGAATTAAGTTAAATAGTATATACACATTTCCCCCTTCAAGACTAATTCTCTTTATTAGGGGAACGGATAAGGATGGAAATGCCCAGATTGTAAGTGTGTGCCTAAAGAGCTTTGACAGAAACACATGCCTGTTTAGCCATCTTTCATCTACTCCCTAAATACATGTGTTCCATTGTTATATTACTTTTTTCTATTGTAACAGAATAACTATGACCCAAGGAAGCTTAGAGGGAAAGGGGCAGTTTATATTGGTTTATGGTCACTCAGAGAGAGTGAGTCCATCATGGCCGTGAAGGTATAGCATGGTGGCAAAGGCAAGAAGGGGACTAGGTGCGTTTCCACTCACATACAGGAAGTAGAGAACACAGGAAGTCAGGTCAAGCTATAATCCCTCAAAGGCCACTTCCAGTGACGTGCTTCCTTCGGCAAGGCTGAACCTCCTAAAGGTGCTGTAACCTCCCCCAAACAGCATTAACTCCTTGACTTTGAACTTCAAAGTCTCCAGACTTCTGACCTACCAACATTCATTGCTAAAGCTACCAAGCCGAGGTATCTTGTGACATTACTCTAAACACCACAACAGTCTCTTGTAATGCTGCCCTCAAAAATAAGTCAGAGATGATCCTACCATCAGGGGACATATACTGTTCCTTGTCACCCAGTTTTATGGAGCCTTGGACTTCCTGGGGACACTGAGTCAGAGATGGCTCATTTGCATCTTCCTTCAGAGAGGGCTGGAGGGGAGTAGAGGAGAGAAATGGAGATTGGGCTTCTAGGTAATACAATTCCCCCATCTCTGCCTGGTAATTTACCAACTCCAATACTCCAGGGGGCAGTAACCCTAGAGGAGACTGGTTAATTACTGCCAGCCTGCAGAATGGAATTTCCCCAAGACCCTGGTTTCTGGGCTGCATTTCATACCAATTAAAAGTCTAATCCAATGGGACTCTTTCCCAGCAAATTATCATGGACTTTGATGAACGAATGCTTTTAGTAGATTGGTGTTGTGGCAGACTTGATCACAGTTGTATGTTATTCCACTCTTCCTTGATGTGGTCAGCAAAAATAGATTCAAGGCACAGGGTCAGAACAGTGAGTGAAGGAGAGCTTGGTTACTTAAAACACTCGCCGTGGGCTTCTTCACAGCTGTGTTCATCAGCTGTGATTCCCACGGAATCAGCTCTGCTGTAAGATTTCATCCTGTCATGTGGGTCCCTGCTAGACATGGGGTTTATAACGATAATTATGACTGAGGTTACCCTCCAGGAGCCAGGAGTCCATAGGGAAGAACTCTACAGTGCCCTCCTGCCTTCAGAACACGTTTCCACCCCAGATCACATCTCATTTCTCTACCTATACTGCCCCTATGAACTCTATGTCTAGAGTCATCTGGGTAATAAGCAACCCCACCAAGGACCATTTCTACTCTAAGTTATATTCATCCATAGAACCACAATAGGAGACTGGTTCCTAACACTCACATTGGGCTGCTCATAACAGCCTGTAACTACAAGCTCCAGGGGATCCGACACCCTCTTTGCAACCCGATTCTAGCTTGAATTTAGACAAATGCTGACCAAGACAAGCATGGGCATGACATGGCATTTAAGGAGCTGATGAGGGAGGAGGACTGAACAGAAGGTTCAGAGGTTACGAGCACATACTGCTCTTCTTGAGGACCTGAGTTCAGCCCCCAGAACCCACACTGGATAGCTCACAACTGCCTGAAACGTCAGCTCCAGACGGTCTGATGTCCAATTCTAGCCTCTGAGGATACCTGTACTCACTTGCACATACCCCTACACAGATACACACACACACACACACACACACTTAAAGCTAAATATTGTTCTTTTAAAAAGGGGGAATGGCTTTGGTTTTGCATTCATTAGTGTGATTTGCCTCCGGTCTCTAACAAAGACAATCTGATCTTGAAAAGTGTTAAGTGGTTCAGATCTTCAGGACCCATCATGTTTGTGGCCCATGTTTTTCAAATGCAACTGTTACAGGGGTTAGTGGTGTGCATGTTACCCTGGCACTGACGGTAGAGGGCACAAGTGAGCAGAACTGCTATGGAACCACCAGCTCTGTTGGAGGTTACCCTGGTACTGACTGTAGAGGGCACACCAAGCAGACCTGGCATGGAACCATCATCTCTGTTGGAGGTTACCCTGGCACCAACTGTAGAGGGCACACCCAGCAGACCTGGCATGGAACCACCATCTCTTTTAGATGTTATCCTGGTATTGACTGTAGAGGGCACACCAAGTACAACTGTTATAGAGCCACCATCTCTGTTGGAGGTTACCCTGGTCAGGAGCTTGTATTGGTAAGACAGACAAGTTCATGGCTTTTTAGATGTCAGGCCTTAATGTCAAAACCGATCCTGGACCTGGACTTAGCAGTAGCAAACACACATCTCAGAATCCTATAGCTTCAGCCATTCATTTCTGTTGTAAAACTGGTTTGGGGAAGAGCAATTCTGAACAGTAGCCTATTAGGGGTAATGGTATAGACCTATATATACTAGCATAACAGGGAATGGTATAGACCTCTATCTAGGTGCCCCTTGTTTGGTGGTGGTGGTTATTAATAGGTCTTTAAATAAGTCAAGGACCCAGTAAATTATCCGAAGTGATTGTATAAGTTTCCCGTTGCTGTGATTAAAAGCCATGGGCAAAGTAAGCTATAGAAGGTCCCAGAGGGAGAGTTCAGAGGGCAGCTTGAGAGGGATGCTGAGAGATCATATCTTTGTCCTCAAACACATCTGGGGTTTAGGAACTGGGGTGAGGCTATGAACTCTCAAAGTGTGCCTTCAGGGACATGCATCCTCCTCCTTCAAGGTTGTGCCGAACCAGGGCCTCAGGATTCACATTGCTGAGCCTAAGTGGGGCATTTCTCCTTTAAATCACCACAAATGGTGCTACCCATTGATGTGGGAGTGTCATATATCAATCTGTTGATTTCATTGGTTAAGTAATAAAGGAACTGCTTGGCCCTCATAGGTTAAAACATAGGTGGGAGGAGTAAACAGAATGAATGTCGGGAGGAAGAGGAAGTGAGCTCAGACTCGACAGCTCTGCTCTGCTCTCTGGAGCAGAGAAGCCATGCTCAGCTCTCCCTGGCAGACGAGATAGCTCTGCTCTTGGAGGCAGATAGACACATGATGAAGCTCCGACCCAGGATGGACGTAGGCTAGAATCTTCCCGGTAAGCGCACCTAGCGGTGCTACACAGATGATTAGAAATGGGCTAAATTGATATGAGAGAATTAGCCTAGAAGAGGCTAGATAGAAATGGGCCAAACAGTGTTAAAAGGAATACAATTTGTGTGTTGTTATTTCGGGGCATAAGCTAGCCGAGCAGGCGGCCGGGGTGCTGGGGACACAGCCCCGCCGCTCTTATTACAACAACCCATGCTCTGCGTGGGTCTTCTTTGTGCAGTTAAGTCAGACGTACCCAGAGGTGTTTCCATGGGGACCGCATATTCCAACAAGAAGACAATCAAAATTAACCATGACAAATCGGGCGTGGTATAGCACACCTTTAATCCCAACACTCAAGAGGCAGGGGCAGGGTTCTGTCAGTTCAAGGACAACCTGGTCTACATAATTGCGTGCCAGCCAAGGATTCAGTGAGACCCCATCTCAAAACAAAAATAAAGATTAATCATAACAACACTCTTTAAAGAGGCACAGACACATCTTCACAGTGGTTAATAGAGAACTTAGTGCTAAGTGTCCAGGTCCTTAGTTTAGGTTCTTCATCTTTTATTGCAATTTATGAAAGGTTAAGATCAAAGGAAGGTATGATGAAGTAGCCGAAAGTACCCTTCATCCAAGACTATCACGATGGGCACAGCTTCCTTCGGAAGAGAGCATCAGCTTCAGTGTGAAGTTCAACTGTGTGGGGAAGATACATTTTTTACGTTAGACTGAATTTGGCCCACTCTGTCACTGTATGGTAGATATAGACAGATGAGAACCGAAGAAAGCAATGTAGTGGACACCTATGGCTGGGTTTGGGGAGGGAAAGGAGCAGACACGGGGAAATTAAAGAGCCTCCTCTCAGAGTCAGGCTACCCATTCCGTTGGGAGTTTCTAAGATAATTCCCTGGGTCGGGCACTTGCAGGAGCTCTGCCTCATGTTCCAAATGTCAGGACTGTGATTACTTCTTCCTCCAAGGACTCTGGCATTTTTGAGAACCTGCTTTCCAGGCCTGGACTGCTTTTGGCATCTCAGACAATGCTTGGTAGCTCTTTCCTCTTTCAAACATATTTTTTTTACCATAAACACATGTCACATTTATCAGAACATTTCGTCACTAGGGACTGAAGGTGGATGAGACAGCCTGCCTTCCTTGAGGCAGCTAATGGTCATACACAAAGCTTACCACGGGGACAGTTTTCTGGATCTCTCTTCTGCTCGCCCTTGGTAAGCTGTGGAGCTTACCTTCATTCTCCTCCTCACGTGGGCGGGCCCTTTGAGGGTCTGGATGTTGAAAACTCACCCTGGGTCCGTAGACTTGTCTATACACCTTCCTAGGGACACACAATTATAGCAAATCCATGAGACGGGAGGGGGAGTAGAGACCCCCCCCCGTCAACATCACATGACAGCACAGGCGGGGCAGGTGCTGCCTGAGTGGCAGACCCCATCCCAGGCTCTGCCTGAAGTACAGCCTCAGAGCGAGCCTTCCTTCTGTTGCAACAGGAACAACTGATGGATCTGCTGAGTGGGAAACAGGAGGCCTGGTCCCCTACCAGTGGGCAGTGATAACAATAAACAGAATTGGCATTTTGAGAGTGAAGTAGACTCAGAATTGGGAATCTTCAAGAAGTATAGAGTAGACAACGTGTTTTGATAACTTTTATGCCAATGTTCTTCTGCTTCGGTTTCCCTCAACTCTCTCCAATAGGCAATTCCTGCCCATGAGAAACACAGTAAGGATGGAAATAGTCTCGCTAATTGCCCCTGAAAAAAACCTATGGGTAGAGAGAACCTTCCAGAAGTCTTGAGAGCGGTGAGAACCATGCAGCAGTCCCCATGAGTGAACTGCACAAGGCACAGTGGCTCTAGATTTACATTAAGTTTCTAGAATGATCCATGATCCATCTACCTTCCTGGAACTGACAAGTAAGTCTTAGTTTCCCCCTAGGAAAAGGAGACAAAGAGTTACTAACCGCCATCTATGTCCTGGTTCTATAGGACGTAATTGGAAAATGGTTCCTACCTTCACTTTAAACGTAACACACAAATCTAGTCGTTTTTATCAGAATCCCCTGACATGAGACATTCTCTAGTAAGTTCTTTCTTGTTGCATTTAATGTGATTTAATTCTCACAGGTTCAAGAACATGTCTAGTGTGGCACAGCCAACCATAGGATCTCAATTTGTAATGCATTTGATGGAATATAATTTAGGTTTCTTCCCCTTTAGAGTTAAAGAAGGAAGCCAAAGCATTTCTTGTGTTTGTCATCTATGTCACTTCCAGCACAAATTCATGACCAGGCTGGGAGAGGCAAGAGGGATTGAAGAGAAAAGACATCAAGACAAAATTATTTGCAGAGCTTTGGATTCGAACAGGTCTGCTCAGAACCCTGGAAGTCTGAAGAATGAGATTAGCTGGTGTTACTTAAGGCTTGAGATGAATACAACATCAAACAGCACTCGACGCATGGCTGTTTCAAAGATTTGCAAAACACAAGCTCTGCTCAGTGCTTCTGGTGGAGGAAGGTCCTTCTACTCACAGGGAAGCTACTTCTGTGCACGTGTGCATGTATGTATGCATGAGTGTGTGTGTGTGTGTGTGTGTGTGTGCGAGGCAGAGAGAGAGAGAGAGAGAGAGAGAGAGAGAGAGAGAGAGAGAGAGAGAGGAAAACTGAACTTAGGTACTCTGCAAGGGCAGCAAACACGGTCTCTGAACTATTCTTTAGCCTCCATGTTAAACTGTCAATCCCAGGTGACGGAATGAGGGCATAGATCCCTTGGGAAAAGGCTGTGGCATGAAAGAGTTCTTCTGAGGGACTCATGCCCTTCTGAAAGGCCTCAGGAGCTTGTTTGGCCTCTCTAAGAACACAGAAAGGTGGTGCCATTGATACACCAG
This sequence comes from Neodon shergylaensis, assembly GCA_025134845.1. Lineage (NCBI taxonomy): Eukaryota > Metazoa > Chordata > Mammalia > Rodentia > Cricetidae > Neodon > Neodon shergylaensis. Next base: position 738,816 of record JABTXL010006068.1, on the reverse strand, counting down.
CAACCTGGTCTCTTACCAGGTACCGAGTATACCAGTCCTTTGTCCTCAACTTCCTCACATCCAGAACTGGAAAAATGTCCTTATAACCCAGTCAGTTCAGGATGCTACAAAAAAAAATGCCATGCTAGAACAATTTGGGAGCCTTCTCTCAAGCTTTGTAATGAGTCGGGAAGTCAGTCTTTGCTTGAGTTTGACTGATTAATTGTGTTTTCCTTTTGGGGCCCCACGCACTCCCCCAACCAGGGTCAAGCTGCTGAGCTCTGCTGGTCTCAGTGCAGTCCTTTCCTAGAGTCTGGGAAACAGGGGACACTCTGATGACAAGTTTCTGTGGGAGGGAGGACCAGCCTGAGTGCCAGCTTTTGTTACCGCTGTCTTAGTCAGTGCCCCATTGCTGTGAAGAGACACCATGACCATGGCAACTCCTATAAACGAAAAATTTAACTGGAGCTGGTTTCTAGTTCAGAGGTTGAGTCTGTTCTTGTGGAGGTAAGTAGCTAAGAGTTCTACATCTGGGTCTGTAGGCAGCAGGAAAAAAGAGCCGCACTGGGCCTGTCTGGCCTGAACATCTGAAACCTCAAAACCCACCCCAGTGATGAACTTCCTCCAGCAAGGCCACAGCTCCTAATAGTACAACTCCCTGTGAGCCTATGAGATTATTTTCATCCAAGCCACCACACCCCACTCTCCTCCATTCTGAGCAGAAGATTTTGTTTTACACTTAGGAACCACTTGCCAGAGTGGCAGACCCCGAGATAGGACATTAGCAAGGCACACTGCAGCATCTCAGTGATCTCCAGGACAGGAGGGTCTGGAACCTGCACATAGCCTGGAGGGATCCTGAGGTGACTGAGCCTGGAGAGGGGAACTGGGGAGTCCTGCTCACCAGGCATGCTTCCAACTGCCTGGCCAACTATAGCTGCGTGGAGGTAAGAGGTGGATATAGATAGAGACAAGTAACAGGGAAGCCAGGCGGCCCACGCGGAGGTGGAGCTAAGACCTAAAGAAAGTGAGCCCCAGGGGGCATTTCCAGCCACACAGCAGTGTGGAATCAGTGCTTACAGATGAGTTTGGGGGTGACTAAGAATCAGATGGCAGCCTCTCTGGAGTTTAGAGTGGCCATTTCCTAGCTTCTGAACCAAATGGCTCTCCTGATCTTGACACCCCGATACAAAAGCAGACACCCATGGGGGCTATGTGGTGGGTGAGGGTAATGCCCCTAGACGTCTTAAGGAGGGAGGTGGCAGCAGCGTAACCCGGTTCCTCCTCTACTGGAAAGAAATTGCTCAGCTACCACCCACAGGATCAGAAAGGGCAAACAATAAAATTTAAAAATAAGTCACTAAAAAAAGCATTCTGTTACGGTTTTGTTAACTCCGAGTAATGAGCCGCGTTTATCTAATTATCCGGTTCTTTACTGCACAGGCCTGGAATCCCCAGATCACTGTCTGAGGAGGATGCCGAAGGATGGCTCCAGGGCCCCTGCCCTCCCCACCAGCCGACAAGTCTAGCTATTGCAGACAGGAAAGAAAGAGGGCTGTGAGTTCAGAATCAGCCTCTCATTCAGCATGGTCCCCAGATGCTACACCTACCCGGACATTCTGTGCTCAGTGGCAGAGACAGGCAGTGTTTAGGGACCTGGTCATTTTCGCTCCACACACTAATGGGCTGGCTGTGGCTTGGGGGAGTCAAGTTTACAGCTCGGCCTGACCCCACTGTCTCCAATTTTACTGGTGTTGGTCTCATAACGTCCAGCTTGACAAACTGTCTCAGCCTCTCCCCATGACAGGGTGAAACCCGATACACACAGGAGTTCTAGTTATAGCCTTTAAATGCTGGAAAATCTCAAAGTGTGGAATTAAACAGGCCAGAAGGACATACACAGAGTTTAGTTAACTGGCATCAATTTGAAGATCCCCAACCCTGCTCTGAGATACACAGGACTCAGAAATACTCCTATAAGAACATCCCATTTAGTGTGTACTCTTTCCAAGACCAAGCCACTGTTCTGTTGGGAAGAGGTGTGTTCAGCTACTCCCTCTGCCACAAGCCAGCTTGCTTCCCCAGACCCTGGCTGTGACCCACTCAGGCGTGTCCTGGAAGCCTCCTGTTGCTCCTCTCCCTGAGAGGATGCTCCTGCCACTGGGCTGTTTAATCATCTCACTTAGTGCAGCATCATTTGGCATCAGTGCAAAGCTTTCCTTGACAGTGCTCAGGAGGCCGCATGCACTAGGGGAGAGAGAAAGCAAGAGAGTGTGTGAGAGAGAGCGCTAGAGAGTATAGTTGGTTGTTTTTTACTCTTTGCTTTTTTGTGGGCCCAATACCCTGTTCCCAAATAAATCACACATGAAAGCATATTATTACTTATGAATGCCTGGCCTTATTTTGACTTGTTTCTTGCCAGCTTTTCTTAAGTTATCCTGTCTACCTTTTGCCTCTGGGCTTCTACCTTTCCCTATTTCTTTATACCTTTCTTTACTTCTTACTCCTCGGCTTGCTGTGTGGTTGGGTGGCTGATCCCTGGAGTCCTCCCCCCTTGTCCTGCTCCTTTCTTCCCAGATTTCCTTTTTGTTATTCTCTTTGCTGCCAGACCTGCCTATCCTTTCCCCTGCCTTGCTATTGGCTGTTTAGCACTTTATTAGACCAATCAGGTGTTTTAGACAGGCAGATTAACACAGTTTCAGAGTTAAACAAATGCAACCTAAAAGAATGCAGCACATCTTTGCATGATTAAACAAATGTTCTACAGCAGAAACAAATGTACTCTATTAAAATATTCCACAACAAGGCAGCGTGTGAGAGCGCATGTCACAGCATGCACGTGCAGAGATCACACATGAGTGCACTGTATAAAAAGGAGTGAACCAAGCACAAAAGTCAACTGCCTTTTTTTCAGTATGCATGCTGTGTGACCTGATACCTTAAGCCCCTGCTGCTGTGTGTAAACCCTGCCCCAAGCCCATGGTGGACGATAACCCCAAACTGTGGACCAGAATAGGATAGTCCTTCCCTTCCTTAGGTTGCTTTTGACAGCATTTCATCACAGGAAAAGGGCATGTAACTATGGCAGGAGGGAAGGGTCACCAGGAGAAAGCATAATATATCAAGACCCCAAGAAGAAGCATATATGATCCTCATGGGAAAATGGCTGAAATAAAAAGCAAGTGTGCGCATAGGCTTTAGTATATGGTCCCACCAACCTCCAAAACAGCCCTACCAGCTGGGGCTCCAGGATTCAAACACAGGGGCTAGTTTACATTCACACCACAACACGCCCTGAACCTTAGCACGCCTACGTCTGATGCAGACACAGAGCTGAATCAATAGACATCCCTACAATAACAGCAGAAAATTTCAACAGCCTACTTCTAACAGTGGGCAAGCCACCGGACAGACAAGTCATTAGTGAACGGTACTTGACTAATGAGCGAGACTGATGGTGCTAAGCAGGTGTCGCCACTCAACAGGGCTAATAATCATTTTTCTCAAGTGGGTATGGGACAGCTGGGGATAGGCCATATGTTGGAGTCCAATATCTTAATAATTGAAAGGGTAAAATCATGGAAAGCATATTTTCTGATCACAGTGAGCCAAGGCTAGAGATCCCAGTGTAAGGGTACTGGAATTAGATGACAGTCTTACTGAATCAGAGCTGGGAAAATCACGATGGAAATGAAAGTCTTGAGACAAATATCAAAAGAACATATCTAAACTCAAGGATGCAATAAACATGGCACCAGAAAAGATGCCTTACGAACTGAAACTGAAATTAAGATTTCAATTCACCAGATATTGCACTCTAAGAAACTGGAAAAAGGAAAAATTAAACCTAAAGATAGCAGGAGGGAGAAGATAAAAATTAGAGCAGAGCTAAACAGGCACAAGAGGGGAAGATGTTAAGTTGTTGAGGAAGAGACTAGACTAGGGAGTTAAAGAGGAGTGCAGCCCGTTTTGTGGGAGTGTAATGGTTAATAAAAGGGTCCTGAGCAAGCTGTCCCCAAGCTAGTTCACCTAGATGAAGTGACAAAGTTCTAGAAACCCAACTAAAGCAACTTCAACAGATCTACAGCCAACATGGAAACTCAGCAACCAGAACCACCAAGTGTTCTGTAAAAAGTGTAAAGCCGACAGGTTCTGAGTGTTCTGCTGGACACCAGGAGTAAACATGCCAGGAGTGCTGGAGCAAGTGTGTAATCCTCGCGCTTGGCACGCTTAGACAGCATGGCCCAGAGTTCATTTGGATCTTTAGGTGCAAGCCTGTCCTTTTAACGTGTATGGGGATTTCATTACACAGGTGTGATTGATGTCGTCATTGATGATCAACTGTACTCACAGCCTTTCTCCTGGAGGTCACCATGGACTTTAAAGTCCAATCTTTTAATCACGCCTTCCTTCTAGTCACCAGTCCCCATTATGAAACTGTTTAAGGGTCACTAAATGCTCACTAACATATAAATGACATTTGTCATTCACAAAATTCAGAGGATGTTAGGGGCCATAGAGTTGAAACTGAAGATGAAGACTGCCCATTGTCAACTTGGTTAGATTTAGAATAACCATGGCAACCGAACCTTTCCTTTCCTTAAGTTGCTTCTGTCAAGTATTTTTTGTTGTGATAAAATGCCCTGACAAAGGCAACCTGCAGGAAAAATGGTTTATTGTGACTTACAATCAAAGTAAAACCCATCATGGTGGGGAAGTCAAGGTAGCTAGTCACACGGCACCTATATCAAGGAGCAGAGTTGAACGCAATGCCAAGGCTCACCCCCTCTCTCCATTTATACAGCCAGGATCGTCCCCAAGGAACAATGCTACCACAGTGAAGCTGGGTCTTCATAGGCCCTCAGAGGAGGTCCTGTCAAATTAACACTAATCACAACAACCAAGGGAAGATACTGCTAATCCCACCAACCAAGAATGAGACCACTACCACAGTTTAAAGCCATATGTGAAGCAAGCTTTAATTAAATACTGTCTGGGTGGATGGGCTCTGGCCTGGTCCATACCCAGGTCCCTGGCCCAGACTCACAGTTTGCGGTAGCTTAAGAAGGAAAACCCATAATTCATTGCATTTTCCATCAGGTCCAATCAGGGGCAAGCATATATCCTGATGTATCTCCAGCCTGCGAACCTCCTGCCCACTGTGATCAAGCACATCCGGTGCAGATAAACAAACTTGTTTAGGGGAATGAAAAACAAGTGTCTTGTTATCTCCCATAAACAACAGCATCCAGCATTTCAGAAACTGTCTGTCCTTGGGCAAGGGGCTTGCAAATAGGAGCCATTTTTATTTCATAGATCTCTTAGGCATAGTAATTAAATATAAAAATGAATTTACTTTCTGGTAATTCACTTCAGAGATTACTAGTTCTGGAAGTCACTCAGCTAAACAATTGATGTCTTATTTTTAGGTCAGATTTCTGCTAGCTGTATAGACATGTTATCCATTTAAAGAATGTTTATCTGAAATTAATATCACATTGACCATTTCAAACTTTGCCTCCTCTCTCTCTCCTGCAAGGTTGAAGACTCTGAGATTGGAGAAAGATATTTAAGATTGCAGAGGCACTGTCCTCAGATTGCCCACAACACTCTCCGGTGCTCCGTTCTGGACCACTAGCGTGTCATATCCACATGTCTTGAATCTGATCCTTTCCGAATCTAAGTCTCATTCCCCTCCTCTCTTTATCTAGGGATAAAGGAAGCTTAAAATGTTGGTTGAGTGGAGATGGTCTTTGCTGGTGATGGATTTCCAATTTTCTTTGGTTTGCTGCTTTCCAAATCATTTCCCCTGTCCTCATGATGGCTTTTCTATGAATGGATGAACATGGTTTCAGTAACAATGTCACTCAGCTTAAGTCCTTCAGGATATTTTCAAAAGAACAAAGTCTGCCCATTGTCATGGCTAATACCACATTTTCTTAATACTGAATACACCTAGTGAGTTGACTTTTGCTCAGTGGGAGATCTGACAGATTCCGTTCATGGAGGCCCTTCACCATCCTACAGAAGCAGCCAAGTTCTACCCAGTCCCTAAACTCTCTCCAGTTTTACTTCTCTTCTAAAATTGTGTGTGCTTGCCTGCTTGTTTTTATGTATCACCATGCATAGGGTACTTATGAAAACAAGCAGGTGTCAGGTCCCTTGGCACTCGAGATACAGACAATTGGTAGCCACAGTGTGTGGTTAGCTGTGGGGAGCCAGGCTTGGCCTCCCCCACACGCCCCGATGAATAGCAAATGCCATTACAAGATGGCGTTTGAGGACTTGGTAAAAAAGTCCTTTGTGGCGGGCTTCCTGCATTATTCTGCCCAGCAACAGTCAGGCACCAATCCCGTTGCGCCCCGTACATGAGCAGATGGTTACGCCCACAGCTACGGTATATAAGCCGTTCCTCTCCCTGCCTCGGGGCCCCCCGCTTCTAGCTCTCCCTCAACCAAGATGTGCTTCAATAAAGTGTGATCAGAGAAGGATCCTCGTGTCGGTGGTCTTCTTCCTTGCTGGTCAGGGGCTCACCACAGCTGGTGCCGAAACCCGGGACTTCAACGCGGCTTCAGGACGACACCAGCGGGGGGCCGAAGAGGATTCAGAACTCTACACACGAAGCGGATACCGTCGGTAAGTTTCCAGGTATGTTGATCGCGGGCATAGACCCTCTTCTTTTTGCTGGTGCTTTTCTTCTTATGACGATCGTTGTGCTTCTGTGCTGTTTCTTTTTGAAAGAAAAGCACACAGATTTATTGAGAGAGGGGCATGCAGCACTTTCAGATTATCAAGAGAGTATGTCGGAAGGATCACATACAGGAAGTCAGAAAGGTGCATGCAAACAAAAGATAAAGAAAAAATTCAAAGAGGGTACCGAACAAAAAAAAGAAAATAGGAGAAAGGAGGAGAAGAAACACTCGAGCAATGAAGATACTGTGCCTTCAGCACCACCGTTACACCCGGTGCTGGAAGAATTTGCTAATTTAGAGTTAACAGACTCCAAAAAGGAGGATGATTTGTCAGATCAGGATTGGGGAGATTTAGAAGAGGAAACTGCTCGGTATGAGTCCGAGGAGGAGGGGCCATACGGTTACGCAGGCTTAAGTGGGAAGTCTAAGGCGCCAGACCGCTCCCGTCTTAGTAGTCTGCCTCCGCCCTATGGCCCGCCCACCGGCGGTTGCCATTTCATTAACCGTCGGACTTGGTCGCGGTTGGCGGCAGCTTACCCTGTGTTCCAAGACCCAAACAACAACAATGCTAGATATTATGAACCAATTCCGTACAAGCAGTTAAAAGATCTAGTAGAAGCAGCAAAAACGTACGGAGCCAATGCAGCCTACACTCAGACCCTGCTTCAAAGATTTACTGGACAGGCCATGACCCCCTCTGATTGGTGGGAGATTGCTCGAGCCTGCCTAAGCACAGGCCAATACTTGGATTACAGATCCATAGTGGTTGATGCAGCCCATGTACAAGCACGTATCAATGCACAACATCAGGGACGAGCACCCTGGAATGCTGATATGCTGCTAGGGCAGGGAAATTGGGCAGCCAACCAGACGGCCTATCCTTTAGAGGTGTATCAACAAATTAATGAGATCTATCTCAAGGCATGGAAAACCTTGCCAAAGAGAGGAGAGGTCAGCGGCAATTTAACTAAAATTGTTCAAGGGGCTAATGAGCCGTTTTCTGACTTTGTGGCCCGTATGATAGAGGCGGCTGGTAAGATTTTTGGGGATGCTGAAACATCCATGCCCCTTGTCCAGCAATTAGTGTATGAACAAGCCACAAGAGAATGTAGGAGAGCAATCACGCCATGGAAGAATAAAGGAATAGAAGCTTGGCTAAAGGCATGCAGAGAAATAGGAGGGCCGCTAACCAATGCGGGCCTAACGGCAGCTATGGTGGCGGCCATGAAAACAAATGGAGCAAAAGGAAAGGGCTGTTTTAACTGTGGGCAAATGGGTCACATAAAAAGACAGTGCCCGAGAACTAATAATGAGAATCGACCCCAAAATCGACAGCCAGGCACTTGCCCCAGATGCAAGAAAGGGAAACACTGGGCAAATGAGTGCCGATCAGTGAGAGACATAAATGGACAACCGATTCCCCCAAATTTGCAACAACAACAATCGCAGTCAAAAAACGGACTGCGGGGCCCGCGCCTCCAGGGCCCGAAAATATTTGGAGCAATGCAAGAGCCCAGCATGAGACCCCCCAGACCGTCCGGAGAGCAACCTCAGGCTCTGGAGGGCTGGACCTCCGTGCCACCTCCGGACTGGTATTAACACCTAGCATGGGGACTCAAGCTGTAGAAACAGATTTTCAGGGGCCTTTAGATAAGGACTGTGTTGGATTGGTTTTAGGGCGTTCCTCCAGCACTATGAAAGGATTGTTTGTTTTGCCGGGGGTTATAGACCCAGACTACACAGGAGTTGTCAAGGTAATGTGCTGGTCACCACGAGGCATTGTCTCTATAGCCCCGGGAGATAGAATCGCCCAATTGCTTGTCTTACGATCAGCACATAATAATTTCCCAGCAGAGAACAAGGACAGAGGCAATCAAGGGTTCGGATCCACAGGGGTTACCTATCAGTGAATCTGGACCATCGACCCATGGTAACATTAGAGATCGAGGGTCGACAGTTCTCAGGCCTGTTGGACACTGGTGCTGACCGTAGTATAATCAGGCGTCAGGATTGGCCGAAAAGATGGCCAACTCAACAGGCTTCACAGTCCCTTCAAGGGCTAGGATATCAGAACACACCTGATGTAAGTGCAAGATCACTAAGCTGGAGGATGGAAGAACAGTCTGGCACTTTTCAGCCCTTTGTGGTGGACCTACCCTTGAGCCTGTGGGGCAGAGATGTTCAACAACAGATGGGCCTAAAGTTGACAAATGAGTTTTCCAAAGGAAGTCAACAGATAATGAAAGATCAGGGCTATTTTCCAGGTAGGGGCTTGGGGAGTAGGTTGCAAGGTATTGCATCCCCCATAGAAGCCACAGGAAAAACAGATAGATCAGGACTGGGTTTTTCTTAGGGGCCACTGACGGACCGTTAAAGATCCCATGGAAATCAAATACCGCTGTGTGGGTTCCCCAGTGGCCCCTTTCTCACGAAAAACTCCACGCAGCTGAAGAATTGGTGAAACAACAAGTGCAGTTAGAACACCTGGAACCTTCCACTTCCCCATGGAATACACCCATTTTTGTTATAAAAAAGAAATCAGGAAAATGGAGACTATTGCATGATCTTAGGGCTGTTAATGCGCAAATGCATATCATGGGGGCAGTGCAACGGGGGCTCCTCCTGTTGTCTGCCATTCCGAAAGATTGGCCTATCATTACCATAGACATTCAGGATTGTTTCTTTTCCATTCCTCTTCATGAGAAAGATAAGGAACGATTTGCTTTTACTCTTCCCTCTGTCAATCATGAACAGCCTGATCGGAGGTATCAATGGGTGACATTGCCACAGGGTATGGCCAACAGCCCGACCATGTGTCAGTTATTTGTGGACAAGGCATTACAGCCTATTAGGGCTAAGTTTCCTTCAGTACGGGTTCTACATTATATGGATGATATCCTGTTGACAGCGGATAATGAAGAAGATTTGGATATCGCCTTTGTAGAAATGTTTGCTAGCCTTGAGAGATTCGGTTTAACCATCTCCCCAGAGAAAATTCAAAAGACCACCATTCAAATTTTAGGAACGGTCATTTCACCTCGCGCTGTCAAACCTCAAAAGGTTTGTCTTCGCACACAACATCTAAATACTTTGAATGATTTCCAGCAATTGTTGGGAGATATCAATTGGGTTAGAGGATATTTACCCATTTCCAAAGGTGAACTGTCCCCATTATATTCCATCCTGGAGGGGAATCCTGACTTAGCTTCTCCCAGAATTTTGACTCCAGCAGCACGAGCTTCCCTGGAAAAGGTTGAGAGGGCTATATCTCAAGCTCAGGTTCTGCGTTTTGATCCGCATAAGCCTTTGCTTCTATGCATATTAAAAACTGAAGGATTCCCAACAGGAGTATTGTGGCAAACGGGTCCTCTATGGTGGCTCCATGGTAACACCCTGGGAGCTAGGACGATACAATACTACCCTGATTTAGTTGCCAGACAATCATTACTGGGCATTAAATTTTGCTTGACCCACTTTGGCAAAGCACCTGACAAGTTGATCGCTCCTTATACTAAGGAGTAGGTTGAGATATTGGCTGATTCTGTAGATTTTTGGGCTGTTTTGATGGCCTCCTTTTCAGGAATCATAGATAATCACTATCCTCAGGACAGACTGCTACAATTCGTGCAACGCAATACTGTGTATTTCCCTAAAGTGACCTCTGATAAACCTTTGGCTGGAGCTTTGACCGTCTTTACAGACGGATCCAAGACAGGAGTTGGCGCCTTTGCTATACAGGGTAAGCTCCCAGTGCGATGTTATTTTGCCCCCAATGTACCACAAGTGGTGGAATGTTATGTGGTGCTTGAAGTGTTCCGACGCTTCAAAGAGCCTTTCAATTTAATTTCAGATTCAGTCTATGTGGTGAACGCAGTCCGACATCTTGAGTTAGCTGCTAATATTAAGTTAGCTAGCACTGTGGCGCCCATATTGACACAGATTCAAGAGCTTATCTTAGCTCGAAAACAACCATTTTATATAAGCCATATCAGGGCGCATACTATGCTCCCTGGACCTATGGCAGCCATGAATGATATAGTTGACTGTGCTACCCGCATGGCTGCCATGACAATCCTCTGCCCTTTAGAGGAAGCACAGGAATTTCACAAGCTTTACCATGTATCCGCTAACACCTTGAGACGTCGTTTTCATATTACAAGAGAAGAAGCGCGACGTATAGTCAAAACTTGTGCTAATTGTGTGACCTTCTTCCACCCACTGCGCATGACAGTGAATCCCAGAGGATTAAAACCCCTGGCCTTATGGCAAATGGATGTTACTCATATATCAGAGTTAGGGAAGTTAAAATATGTTCATGTGTCTCTTGACACCTATTCCGGGATTGTACATGTCACACCCATGAGTGGAGAAAAAACCACTCATGTAAAAACACACTGCCTGGAAGCCTGGGCGGCATGGGGTAAACCTTTTGCTCTGAAAACAGACAATGGCCCAGCTTATACTTCCACCGGGTTTAAAAAATTTTGCGCCCAGATGCAAGTCGCACACAAAACTGGCCTGCCTTACAATCCTCAGGGACAAGGCATGGTGGAACGCGTACATCGAACCATCAAGGAACTACTTCAAAAACAAAAAGGGGGAATAGCCGCTGGAGCTTCCCCAAGGGATCGTATAGCCCTAGCCCTTTATACCATTAATTTTTTGTCGATGGATGCCCATGCTCGTACGGCAGCGGATCGACACGTAGCCTCTAAGCCACAGAAGGAGTCTAGGGTGATGTGGAAAGATGTGATCGATAACACATGGTACGGACCGGATCCTGTATTGCAGAGATCCAGGGGAGCTATTTGTGTTTTTCCACAGAACCGCCCTGACCCAGTGTGGATCCCAACAAGATTGGTGAGAGACGTCCCAACGTCGGATCCGCCAAAAGAAAATGAAGAGCCGGATGATCCTGATGATCCTGTGGATGACCCACACAGGAATACTGACACCTGTGCAGGCGTATGAATACTTTTGGGCCTTTTCCAGGACCTGGCCTGTACCAATCCCTGTTCATAATGAGTTTGAGACTTTGCCTTTGTTTTATACGCCTTTTGTTCGCTAGAGATACCTTAATTTTACCCTTTTTAATGTCTCTACCTCCTATAATAGCACAAGTAAGAAATATAGTTTTTTGTCTAATTCTACCCTACAGAATGGGACATCTGATTATCAACTTTTTCTTATTTTAAAAAGTGGGTTGGAGTTGGCATTTTGGTGTTTTGATTTTTGCAGGATTGCTGTTGGGTCTGTTTCTCATCTGCAGGATGTTGCGTGTCCGCAAAGTGGAGAAGGTTGCCTTGACCCGTGCTTTTGCGGCACTTGAAGCAGGACAGTCCCCACAAGCTTGGATCAGCATTTTGGAGCAAATTTAATCACTGCCCTTGCACCTGGAGGCTGTATGTAGGCCATTGCACCCAGAGGGAGTGGTGACGGCTTGCTAACCCTGTAGTGTGACTTGCAGCTAAGACTGCACAGGTGTGATCCAGCCTGGAACACACAACACTATGCATATAGGTTGCTCATGTTTATTTTTCATTCCTATCCCTGTGCAAAGGTGAGCATAATTTTAGCAGGGTAGTGTCCTCTGTGTTTGGTCCTCTACTTCCTATAAAAACAAAAAGGGGGAATTGTGGGGAGCCAGGCTTGGCCTCCCCCACACGCCCCGATGAATAGCAAACGCCATTACAAGATGGTGTTTGAGGACTTGGTAAAAAAGTCCTTTGTGGCAGGCTTCCTGCATTATTCTGCCCAGCAACAGTCAGGCACCAATCCCGTTGCGCCCCGTACATGAGCAGATGGTTACACCCACAGCTACGGTATATAAGCCGTTCCTCTCCCTGCCTCGGGGCCCCCGCTTCCAGCTCTCCCTCAACCAAGATGTGCTTCAATAAAGTGTGATCAGAGAAGGATCCTCGTGTCGGTGGTCTTCTTCCTTGCTGGTCAGGGGCTCACCACAGTTAGCCCCTGCAAGAGTATTAAGTACTTTTAGACATCAAGCCATTTCTCTACCCCAACCTTTATCATTTTAGCATCTACAACAATTTCCTCTCCTGATGGAAAATTTCACTCTACAATACAGCCGCGCTGATTCTCACGTTTTCCGCTGATTATCTAAATCTGGGAAAGATCTAGGATTCTGGGATATAGAATAATGAAAGAGGGATGTGGCAGAAGCAGAGCATCTGTATCCTCCACCTGACCTCATTATTTTAATTTTTATTTATTCTCTCATATGATACATCCTGACCACAACTTCTCCCTCCACCCTCTCAGTCCTGCCCCCCCCCACCTCTCCTCTCCCTCAGATCCTCTTATTCCTGTTTCCCTTCAGAAAAGAGCAGGTTTTCCAGTGATCAACCAAATACAGCATAACAAAATGCAAGAAGACTAGGCACATACCCTCAAATCAAGGCTAGATGAAGCAGCCCAGTAGGAGGAAAAGGGTCCAAAGAGCAAGCAAAGGAGTCAGATACCTCTTCTCCCACAGTTAGGAGTCCCACAAACAACACATGTATGCAGTATGCAGAGGGCCTAGTACAGACGCATGCAGGCTCCATGATTACAGCTTCAGGCTCTGCAAATTCCCGTGAATGCTTAGTTGATTCTTTGGGCTGTGCTCTCCTGGCACCTCTACCCCTCTGGCTCTTACAATCCTTCTTCCCCCTCTTTCACGTGATTTCCCATACCCCACCTAATGTTTGGCTGTGGGTCTCTGCATCAGCTCCCATCAGCCACCTAAAGAAGCCTCTTTGATGGTGATTGGGGTAGGCCCTGACCTATGAGTATAGTAGAATATCATTATGAATCATTTCATTGGTCATCAGTCTACCTGGTTCTACCGTAGGTCCCTGAGCCATGCAGCTTCAGGTTCCTAGCCTTCCAGGCAATATCAGGCATGGGCTCTTTCTTGTCTAACTTGAGGCCCAAGCCTCAAGGCATTGATCGACCACTCTTACAGGCTCTGAAACATTGCCCCAGCACATTTTGCAAGCAGGACAATGTGGGTTGAAGGTTTTGTGGCTTGGTCGATGTTCCAGTCCCATCACTGGGAGCCTTGTCAGGTTACCAAAGATGGCTGGTTCATCACCTGATGTTATTAAAGTAGTGACTATTCGCTAGAGTTAGCCCTGGGTGAAGAATCATGCAGCCAGCACCCTAGGGAATAAACACCATCAACCTACGTGCATACCTACCTACCACAATTTTCCCTAAAACTCTTGTCCTTCAGTGAAAATGGAGTTAAATTAGATGAGACTCTTCACAGTGACCTTGCTGTACCTTCTCGATTGTCTTAACTCCAGAGTGTGCTCTGGTGAAGCCCACTGAACCTTCAAAGGCCTTAATCAACATGGATTCATAACCCTTTTTTGGAGTCACCTGACTGGATGGGCAAGGACTGACTGATTCTCACAGTGACACTATTCAGGGATTGTTTCTGGAGGGGGTACACATCTTGTAATGAGACTATAGACACTTCTGTGTAAACAAGCCCTTTAAAGACACGAGTTATACTACAGGCCAAATGTAGGCTCAATGGAGAACAGTAGTAAAGGTTGGCATTTGCGTCCTAGAAGTGGCTCCAGGTGACTTGGAGACATTTCTGCCATCATGTCTGATTCCGTCATGAGCTGGAAGCGTGGGTGACTCCCACATTGTATCTGATTCCGTCATGAGCTCTGGAGACGTGGGTGACTCCCACATTGTGTCTGAATCCGTCATAAACTCTGGAGATGTGGGTGACTCCTACATTGTGTCTGATTCCGTCATAAACTCTGGAAACGTGGGTGACTCCTACATTTGTTGATAGTCATGATGCTTATAAATATTGAGCAGTGGGGGATAGGAAGGGGTGGGAGAGAAAAATCAACCAAAAAACCTAAGTATAATGAAAATGCTCTGAGGAAGCCTGAGATTTAGGGATGTTTCTCGGTGAGTAAAATCACTTCCCACAGAAGCCTGGTGATCTAAGTTCAACGGTGAGAATCCACCAAAACCTGGACACAATGGCATGCATCTGCAGTCCCAGAATTTTTATAGCAAGATGGGAGGTGGAGAACAGAGTGTCACCGGAAGATCCTGGGCAGAGAAACAAGAGATCCCATCTTGGCAAAGTGGAAAATGAGAATTGGCTCCAGAAAGTTGGTCTGCCGACTTCCATGTGTCCCATGGCATGTGTGTATATGCGTGTGCATGTCTGCATATGTGTGTATGTGCACAAGTGGATGTCAGACATATCTGTAGAGTTCTCTCCTTCCACCATGTAGATCCCAGGAATAAGAATCAAGCTGTTAGATGGGGCAACAAGCACCTTGACTCAATGACATATCTTTCCTGGTCCCAGGAAATATTAGGTTATTTTTGTGATGATTTCAAATACCCACACGTCTAAAGCAAGTGATAGACATTTCTTCAGTTCGGCAGGTTTATCTGTTTAAGGTATCCAGAAAATACCGGTGACTTCTCACTTGGAAGTGGAAATGCCCTGTATTTGCTATCACCTTATATTTGGGTGTTAAAGGTCTAAGTTAATCTATGGAGCCTGGACTTCCCACCCAGGGAAGGGAATGTCTGAGTGCATGCTGGTAATCACACTCTATCCCTACTCCTTCCCTATTTCCTTCTGAGAATGTGAGTTTCTGAGTGCTGGTGGTCACACACCTTTGCTCACCTATTCTCTATCCCTACCCCTCCCTGCTTTCTTCTGGGAATCTAGGAATTGAAGCTGGTAGGGGCGGGCACTTGCTGTGAAGTCCACCTTTCTTGCCTTCCTTGGAGGCAGTAAGAAGGGACCCAGCTCAGTCTGGAGATAGTTCTCCTCAGAGCCCTCATCACACTGTTTGCCTCTGGAGCTGGAGCATGAAATCCTCCTCAGGACCTCAGGCTGTTGTCTGTTTATCTGTGGCATTAATAACCCATCTAAAAAGTTCTCATCCCTTTTAATCCATCTGTGTCCCCCTTAAAGCCCCACATTCAGAATAATCGAAGAGCTTATTTCTATTTCTCCTATAGTTTCACTTCATAATGTGGCCATTGTAAGACAAACCAATTCTCCCAAGAAATCTGCCAAAAGAGTAATTGAGATTATCAAGCCTGTTACAGTGTGACTTGCCATCAACAGCACAGATCATATTTTTCCCTGAGTATAGGTGGCACCTGGGTCTGTTAGACACAATTTTGAAGTATTGCTAATTCTGTCAAGCCCACACTTAGCCTCCAGAGCAGAAGTATCTACAACTCTTACTCCAGTGCTCTTAAAAACTTCACTAAATGGGGCTGGAGAGATGGCTCAGTGGTTAAGAGCATTGCCTGCTCTTCCAAAGGTCCTGAGTTCAATTCCCAGCAACCACATGGTGGCTCACAACCATCTGTAATGAGGTCTAGTGCCCTCTTCTGGCCTTCAGGCATACACACAGAAAGAATATTGTATACATAATAAATAAATAAATATTTTAAAAAAACTTCACTAAATGAAATAAATGTTTAGGAGTGAAAGCTAAAAATCCATTTACCACAGGGGAACACATGGTTCCTTCCAGCCAGGACATAAATGGCTGGGACACACTGGACACAAACCTGTCAGCAGATCCTTATGACAGATACACAGCAAAGAATGAAGAGGGGAAGAAGTAGGCTTTAGAACAGATGGCATGGTGCCGAAGGCTGCTAGGCAGCTAGGTGAAAGTACAAATGTTTGCACGTGTTTCAGACTGTGGCATCTCTGGACTCCATTCGAACATAACATATACCCTAAATTGCTTCTGTCAGCAATATTCAGTGTGAGATGACTCTTCATGAAAAATATAAGTCAAACCACTGTTGATACCAAGGTGAGCCTCTAGCTACAAGGGAGGTGAAATTCTCCCATGATATCAGTCTAAGAAAGGTCAGGCAAAAGCTGGAATTGCACATACTGTTGATGGAACAAATTTGATAAAGAGAGACCTTGCTACTAGAATTAATGTCTACACCATGAATATCTTTCACTACAATGTCACTGAAGAAAGAAAACGAAAGTATTTTTGATGCCCTGTACTAGACTTGAAGAGATTGCTCTGTGGTTAAGAGCCTTGCTTTTCCTTCAGAGAACGTCAGTGCAGTTCTTAGCACCTACATGGGCTGGCTAACAACGGCCTGTAACTCTAGCACCAGGGGACTATGATCCTCTCTCTCTGGATTCCAGTCACCTGCAGTACTCATGAACGTACCTCCCCTACACACACATGCCTAGAATTTAAAACATTAAAATTTTTAAAAGATGTGCTGGGCGTACATGTCTTTGCAGAAGGGCAAGTGTTCCCCATTAGCTACCCTTGACCGTGCAAGGATCTAAGATGCTTCCAGCGTGGACTGTCTGTCCAGAAAACTGTAGAAGTCTTCAGCCAGCATAGGAACATCAGTGTTTTATGAACTTTTAAGTCTTTCAATCTTAGGGAGGACAAATTCGATTTTATTTCTATATTTTTAAAACCAATCAGTTTGCAGCAACTGAATGACAGGGGCGAGAACTTTCCAGGAGTTGGGGAACTCCGTGTGGTGGATGTATGAGCAAAGCCATATGAAAGGAAGCTGCATCTGGCTGTGAAGGAAAACTCCTGAAAGGAAGCTGTGTCGGCAGAGAGTGGTTCATTAGAACTTCAGTCCTGTGGAGAGGGTGGAAGGCTGGGGCCAGAGGCTAAACAGCCATTCTTCCCACCTCTGCATTGAACTAACATCTTATGACAGCAGATTAAACAAACAAGCCTTTTAGACTATTGACTTAGCTTCTGGGTTGGGAAAATGTCATCAGGTAGCACGGCAGGCCTGTAGAACAGCCCCCCACCTCACC
>JABTXL010006068.1:642228-721304 GCA_025134845.1 Neodon shergylaensis | reverse complement strand
GCCCCCCACCTCACCATACCTGCCTCCAAGGTTCCCCACATCTCACGTACCTGCCTCCGAGGTTTCCACCAATGGATCATAAACTTGCCTTGTTTTATTATCTTTTGTTTTGTAAAACTGTGAGAAGCTTCGTGAAACTGCTACCCAGTTGGAACATGGAATTTGGGGTAACTTAAATCCGTGTTCCTGGGTCATGGTCATTAAAGCAGAATAAACTATCTTAGTCACAGATGGGGTTACCAAGTTTCTAAACTATGTCAGCTATGACAAAGCCTAAAACTAAGAATGACCAAAAAAATAAGCTTAGAAGACCTTTAAAAATGCTGATCACCGTTTTTAGAAGTATACTTCAGGAAATAAAACATTTTATTCACATGACAAACGTGCTTTCATTTTAGAGAGTTTGGTAATCACAAAAGATGAGTATGACTATGTGCCTGCCTCAGTCTGTTCAGATCAGTCCTGTTACTGCTTTGCATCCAGTCTTGAGAAGCAGACTTTAAATGCGTCCCACTGCTGTGGGAGCTCCTTCAGCCAATAGCCTTCAAGATACCAGCCCACTTGGGTGTGGTCTCTTATTATAAATGCAGCTGTAAAGTGTGTGCTCGCTCTCTAGCTTCCAGCTCTTGCTTTTGGCTGCTAAGAGTCAGTTCTTGTTCCCTGTTCGTGCAGAGGACTGTGACCTAAGTCAGTGATCTGTGAGTCTCCCATAAATAAATAACCCTTTATTATACGTAATTCCGAACTAGCGTGGGATTGTTTTGTAACTTCCATTATCATCTGGCACCCAAATGTGAGACCCAATCCACACTTTTTGGGGATCAGTTGGCCAGCCATGTGGTGCATTGGGCCCTGACTCTACCACCTATAGCTCTAGCGGGCACTCAGATGCAGCAGGCTGCTGCTCAGCACTCCCTGGCTCATGACCCACATGCTGCCTCTCTGTGAGTTATATGCCAGCCCACACGCTGCTGCCTGTGATCCCCACAGCACACACCATCCACAACTCTCATTGATGGAAAACTTTGGGTTTTCTTTTATCCTGGGCCCCAACTGTGGAATCTTTTGATCACCTTAATAACTGTTCTTAATTTGTTAAACAAAGCATATTTTTTTAGTACCTAAGTAAGCAACATGTGCTGTTTACTGCTGCTAGCATCTCTTGGTCACGCAGCTGCAACTGCAACCCCCGCTGGCTGATAATTATTACACCTACTCCAGTTCATTGTAACTGCTTTACGACAGGTAAGATCTGAAAAACTACAAAAATTACTGATAACTATCCAGGAGTTCAATAATTATTTTGCTTATACTATGCAAGGTATTCTGCAAGGCTTATGCCTGCAAGGCTTATGCAGTTTCCCTTCTACATCCCTTTATGTGATTCTAGGAATTAGCTTTATTTTCAATCTTATCTCATTAAAAAAATTATTCAATAACAGGACCAAGAATGAGGCACTTTTAGAAATAATACAGTCTTTACAGACTAATAATGGACAACTATTTGAGAAAATAAGTAGTATGGAGAGGGATAGCATCAATTTGACAGAATTATCTGAAAGAATTTGTGCTCTTGAATTTAACAATTGCAATTTGTTGAAAAGTTATGATAGATTAGTGGTTATCTCTCCAGGGAGGTAATATGCATACTACTAAAATTATGTCAAGGAT
This sequence comes from Neodon shergylaensis, assembly GCA_025134845.1. Taxonomy (NCBI): domain Eukaryota; kingdom Metazoa; phylum Chordata; class Mammalia; order Rodentia; family Cricetidae; genus Neodon; species Neodon shergylaensis. The sequence continues at coordinate 719,633 of JABTXL010006068.1, read as the reverse complement.
GAGATGTTATCTTTACTGGACAAGTTTCACACCTTGGAATCCTCAGTGAGGGCTTTAGAACAGAATGCTGGAAGGAGAGTCAGACTTTACAAGAGGCAATAGCAAATAGAATTGAAAAGATTGAGGAATTTATTGAAATTGATGTGCAGGGACAAAAGGTACAAGGATAAGAATTAGCCTCATCAGTATGTGCGAGACCCCAGCATGACTTACAGCATTTTAACTGCATTTATGGTAATTTCCCCAGAAAGACCATCTGGCACAAAGTACCCTAAGGTAGTCAAAGAATATGCATGGGAACCAATACACATGAGCAATCTAAAAAAAAAAACAAATTAAACAAACATAGTTTCTTATGGACTACTTTCACCTTTTTGTCAGGGAAATGGTGAAAACATGGGCTTCAATTAATCTCAGCAGTCCTAGAAGCTGAACCTCAGCTGCTTTGGAAATGTTATTGGGGAAAAGAGGCAAAGCATTTAGGACAGAAGAAAGCAGAAGGATTTGAGACTTCCCAAGATCAAATTCTTGGCGAGGGTCATTACTCTGATCCTCAGGAACAGGCTCACTACGACGAACACTTTTTGTCCCTATATAGTACAGCAGCTTTAAATGCTTGGGACAGGATTCAGGAATGAGAATTGGATCATTTATTAGTGTTAAACAGGGCCAGAGCAAACACTTTCATGACTTCTTACAAAGATTAACTAAGGCTGTACAAGTAGGATTGACAGACCCTGAAGCTAGATGTGTACTTATCAAATTTTTGAAAATGCTAACTTATAATGCGGGAAGATCCTTGGGCCTCTAAAGTCAGATCAGCACCAATAGATGAATGGATCTTGCATCTAATGAACATTGAAACGTTTGACTATAATACTGAGGCTTGGGTAAGAGAAGTGATTTCCAATGGTATGAGGAGACATCAAAATGGCAAATGTTTTAATTGTGATAGAATATGAAATCTAAGAAGGGACTGTAGACAAGGAATTCCTAGGAATAATGTCTCCTCTAGGTATGGCAAGAATAGGAGGACTCAGCCTTCTGGTATTGTAGGAGGTATGGTTAAGGCCAACAGTGGATCAATGAATGTATGGAATAAAAGACAAACAGGGCAACCCAATACCATTGGGAACTCCTTGGGAAGCCTCTTGCAGACCCCGATGTCAAACAAGGTCCAGTCATTCCCAGTCACTGTGGTGAACATGTCTCATGGAAAATTAAACAATCCAGTGCCTACTGTGAAGGCATAAGTCACAAACAATCCCACACCAGTTTGGAATTAGATTATTAGAGAGGTTATTTATTTTAAGGGGGAAAAACTTACAGATCACCGTCCCAGACAACAACCCTCTGTGCAATCAGGAATGGAGCCTACTCGCCGGAAGTGGAGCCGGAAGCCAGAGTGAGAGCAGAGGGAAGTGGCCGCTTTTTAAAGGGAGAGAGACCACGCCCCAGTGGGCTGGCATCTCAGTGGCTACTGGCTGAAGGAGCAGAAGGAGCTCCCGCAACACTACTGTAAAAAAATATCATACTATTCTGGATGATGGAATAGACATGAAGGATGAATCAAAAAGTCCAGTAGGAAATAGGAAGTATATATTTTGGCAGACTTCTTTAAATGATCAAAGACCAAAGCTAAGAGTATGTATAAATTATTTTGTAATTGAGGGATTACTAGATACAGGTACAGCCATAAGTATCATTGCTCCAGAATCCTGGCATCCAAAGCCTAGCTTGAGTTTGGAGACCTGTCTTTTGCCATGACTTCCCACATGTGAGTGACTCAGCACATCCAGATCTAGGCCCAGCCATTGCTAGCATGGCAGAATATTATTGGCCTTTGTTCCTTATTCTACCTCAACCCATTCCATGTTTCCCACCCCCATTACAACCCTACATAAGTGCCTGCATGATACCATTAAATGAGATCCTGCTTCAACAGACTCCCGACTCAGTGGGTGTGCTTCTCCATAGTAACCAGGGGGGCGGGCTGGGTCATTCAACACTCACCATTTTGCTCAGCCCCAGGGAGAGTCTGGTGGGTCCATCTCTGCCCCTGCTCTTTCTGCCAGAGAACCTGGCAGATTGGTGCCCCATGTGAGGAATGAAAGAATCGCTGGCAGGCTAATCCATCTGTGGGTGAGTGTACCCCCACTAAATATGGGGCAATTCTTTACTAAACAAAATCCGACTTTGGAACCTAGTTCAGTGTATCCAACTAAAAATCCTGCTTTGAAACCTAGTTCAATGTACCTGACTAAACAAAATCCTGCTTTGGAACTTAGTTCTGTGTACCCACCCCTACCTAGACCCCTTTGACAGCACCCTTTGGCCCTCAAGGGGTTCTTCACCTCCAGATCCCCCTATAAATCCCTTTTGAGCACTCTCTGACTTGCCACTTTGCTGTGGGAGGGACCTTCCCTATAGGGGAGTCCTCTCTGCCCCCAGCTTCAGTATTAAAAGGGGAAGTGGATGTTTCCTGATTCCGGGGCAGGTAGCTACTTCCAGAGCCACAGAGGGAGGAGTGGTATACTTGTTTCCTGTAAATGTTAATTCAGTTGGTACCTGGCCTAATGCCTGGCACTCTTGGGAAGCCCAGGATCTTAAGGATCTAAAGAAGGCTGTAGCTGAAGATGGGCCAAATTCACCCTGGGTTGAAATCATCCTCCAGGGGCTAGCCCATCAATTTTGCACTGCCCATGACTGGAGAGATCTGGCCAGGGCCATGCTTATGAGATGTTTTTCTTAAGTGGGATTCTTACTTTAGAGAAGAATGCCAGGTACAAGCTGAACCCAAACAGGCAGCTAACCCCATTATCCTCTTATCACTTATGGTATATTCTCAGGTATAGCTGATAAGTATGCCACGAGCCTTCAGCAGGCAGCCACCCCCCCTCCCGTATCAGGATCAGGTTAGGGCTCTAGGTTTAGTAGCTTAGAAGAAGCTTGAGGAGGGTTCTGCTGAAGCCCTGATGTCAGGGAGCACCCAGAAGCTGGACAAGGACCTCCCATCCTTTATAGAAAGGGTTAACAAAAGCCTTCAGAGAAAGATCTCCCCTGGGGAACTTAGGGACCAGTTTGTTCTAATGCTGGTGTGGGATAAAATGAATGCGGACCATAAACTAGCATGTGTGGGACTTAGGGATCACAGCTTGGGGAAGTGGATCATTGCTTCCCAGGACATAGGCCCAATGTCTCATCAAGCAAGGACTATGGCTGCCACCATGCAGGCCATACATAAGGAAAAAATGGCAACTTTGATTACTGCCCTTCCGCAAGTATAGGGGAAAAGCGGACCTGTTTTGCATGTGGAAGAGAAGGCCATTTCTAAAGAGAATGTCCTAATAAAGCTAGAGTCAGCCTGCCAGCTCTAGCCAAGACTGTTATGCCATGCACCCCATGCCCCTGGTGCAAAAAGTGATTCCATTGGTCTAGGGATTATGGGTCCAAGTTCAGTCTCCAGGGGAAGCCTTTAACTCTCCCAGGGGCCACCCTTAGCCCTGTTAAATAAGGGGGAAAGGGCAGTCAAAGCACACTGGACAGTGCCTTTGATACCCGGACTAAGACTAAAGATGGCTCCAACAATTGGAGATAGAACCTTCAAGTTCCTTGTAGACACTGGGGCTTGAGGTGGGAGAGTCATCTGTCTATGTGTTAATTTTATTGGTTAATAAAGAAACTGTCTTGGCCCTTTAATAGGACAGAAAATTAGGTAGGTGGAGTAGAAAGAACAGAATGCTGGGAAGAAGGGAAGTGAGCCAGATGCCATGCTGCTCCTCCCCAGGTCAGACGTGATGAAGCTCTGACCCAAGAAGGACGTAGGCTAGAATCTTCCTGGTAAGATACACAGATTATTAGAAATGGGTTAGTCGAGGTGTGAGAGTTAGCCAAGAAGAGGCTAGATATAATGGGCCAAGCAGTGTTTATATGAATACAGTTTGTGTGTTGTTATTTCGGGGCATAAGCTAGCCAGGCAGCCGGGAGCTGGGAGGCAGGAACGCAGCCCACAGTTCCTACTACAGAGTTGTGCCCAACGTGATGGGCTAAATCCACTTAAAAACCTGAAAAGGCTTAAAAAAGAGAGAGATACAGTAAAGAGAGATTCAAAAACAAAAAAAACCCTTTAAATGATTTACAGTGTGTTAAAAATATATGCAGGCTAAAAGTTAAAGTTCTTAAAGTAAAAAACAAAAAAAAAGGAAGAAAGAAAGTAGTTGGGTATGGTAGTATACACCTTTAATCCCAACACTTGGGAGGCAGAGGTAAATTGACCTCTGAGACTTCAAGGGGCAGAGGTAGATTGACCTCTGTGATTTCAAGGTGTGGTAGTACACACCTTTAATCCCAATGCCTGGGAGGCAGAGACAGATGGATCTCTGAGAGTTCAAGGACAGCCTGGTCTACAGAGTTATTCCAGGACAAAGATATACAGAAAACCTGTCTCAAAAAGTAAAAGTAAAAATAAATAAAATAGAGGTTAAAATAAAGCTGCACAAAGATAAAAAATATACAGAGAATCTTGATACTGTATGCTGTTATACTTGCTTTAAATTGTTTAAATGCTGAGAAAGGAGCAACAGCTGCTAAAAGATATTTGTTTATAAATGCTGCTGAACTAATCCAAGATAGATATTTTAAAAATACCTTGACTTCAGAATTTGGATCTAAGGATATGATACTTTGGAAAAGAGTTTCTTCTTTTGTTTTCACAGAGGATGAGACCCTGTGGATTGCTTCTATCCCAATATGGTATGATAGACCACATCCTCCTGAAAGGTTGCTGTGAACACCTTCAAAAAATTGCTTCGCTCAACTGCCAACTGAGATGAAAATAGCACACAGGTTACACCACGAAAGACCTAAATAACAGCACCCCCATTCAGCAAAAAACAGTTTGGAAAGAAAAAACTATGCCCATGTTCCCAAATATTCTTTATAAATGTTCTTTTACATTTAAAGAGGGAAACATTATAGGTATGAATAATTTACATTGGTATGGATTTTAAGGTCAATTTGTTATATGTATGTGTACTTCTAATATTGATTAAAGTATTGTGATTGTGAAGTTCATTTTTAAAATGTAATATATATAGGTTGTTAATGGATAATCATTGATAATAGTCAAGCTTGTAGTCATGTCAGATTTTATAGATGTGCATAGATATATTTCAGATAGGCATTCTTCATATTTTTCAAAGACTACAAAATATGGCACTTTAAATGTTTATTAACTTAGGGCTTTTCATGACAATGAGCCATATCTGCTCCTGGCAGCACCAATCTACTTCAAAAGGAAGATGGGCATCGAAGAGGCTCCTTATGGAGTTGGTTAGCCATTTGGGCAAGAAACTGCTCTTGCATGGACTGATGCATAAACTGGACACAAAGAACCCACAGAAAGAGGACTGCTGAACTTGCCTAAAGGTGAGATGGTCTTTTGGTGTTCCTGACTCATGAAAGAGTCTGCGAGACATTCTGCAGGACACAGCAGATAGTGACTGAACTGTCTTTGAAATTTCCTGCTTCATGGAAATGTCTGCTGGATACTATGGCCTGTAGGCTGAAGATGAATGCCCCAATGGTATAAAAGAACTTTGGGTGACTGTCCAGGCAGTGAGATGTCCCTGTCATTTCTAAAGTTTTGGAAGTTGCTTACTTCTTGTTTACTTAGGTAATATTATATCCTTCTGGAGTCTTTGATGGAGTTGAAGAATGGTTAGTTATAGTTTTCCTTTGTTATTATAAAAGATAAAATAGATATAAATATTATAACTATAATTCTTGCTTAATAATTGTTTTGCTATATGTAATTTTACTATGTTAAAGTTAAAGCCTTTCTTTTTTGTTTAAACAGAAAAAGGGGAAATGATGGAGGAGGGAAATGATATCTATGTGTTACTTTCATTGGTTAATAAAGAAACTGCCTTGGCCTTTGATAGGACAGAAAATTAGGTAGGTGGAGTAGACAGAACAGAATACTGGGAAGAAGGCAATGAGGCAGACGCCATGCCTCTCCTCTCTGAGATAGAAGCAGGTTAAGAATCTCCCTGGTAAGCCACCATGGTGCTCATGGTGCTACACAGATTATTAGATATGGGTTAATCAAGATCTGAGAGTTAGCCAGTAAGAGGCTAGAGCTAATGGGCCAGGCAGTGTTTAAAAGAATACAATTTGTGTGCTGTTATTTCTGGGGCTAAGCTAACCATGCGGGAGCTGCTGGGTGGGACGAAAAGCAGGCCTGCCTGCAGCTCCTACTACAGAGCACCAAAGACACTCCACTTGGAGTTTGTTTTCTTCTTGGCACAATTGGCCTTTGGGCAAGGAATTTTCCATGTCTCGACCACTGACAAAATATATGATGTCTGGACTGGACAAGCAGGATACAAGCAAAAAGACTGCCACACCTTGCCAAGACAGGGTAAAATGGTTCTGAAAATTTTCCTGCCTCTGAAAACGGTCTGTTAGTTACTCTAGGCCTTAGCCAAAGCTGATTGCTTCAACATCTCAAATGAGACTTCGGGTGATTGCTCAGGTAGCCAGTTGTCTGTCATCTACTGCACATTTTGGAAGCAGGTTGATTGCACTTCCAGCCTTCTCAAGTATTATCTACTTTCTCAGGCCTTTGATAGGGTTGAAGATTAGATAGTCATAGTTACCATCCTCTGATGATCTAGCCAAGCCATTTCCAATATAAGATTTAGATTCCTGGGCTGGAGAGATGGCTCAGTGGTTAAGAGCATTGCCTGCTCTTCCAAAGGTCCTGAGTTCAATTCCCAGCAACCACATGGTGGCTCACAACCATCTGTAATGAGGTCTGGCACTCTCTTCTGGCCTGCAGGCATACAGACAGAACATTGTATACATAATAAATAAATAAATATTTAAAAAAAAGATTTAGATTCCTTAGGATAGAATGTTTATTAAAACATTTAGCATATGTTCCTTGTTTATTATTGTTTATGCTGATTTTTAATCTTATACTTGATATGTTCCTAGTGTATATAGTTTTGTATTGGGTTTGGAATTATCTTAATTGAGCAAAAGGGTGAGGTGCTGTGGGAGCTCCTTTAGCCAAAAGCCTTTATGATACCAGCCCACTTGGGTGTGATCTCTGATACTATAAATGCAGCTGTAAAGTGTGTGCATAGTCTCTTGCTTCCAGCTGCTAGATTTGTTTCCTGTTCCCCATTCATGCAGAGGACTCATCTAGGACAGTGATCTGTGAGTCTTCACTAAATAAATAACCCTTTATTATACATAATTCTGAGTATGTGTGGAATTGTTTTGTAACTTCTATCATCATCCTGTCATGAAAAGCAGACTTTAAATGTGTCCTGTTATGAGAAGCAGGCTTTAAATCATAAGAAGCAGGCTTTAAGAGCATTCCATTAAATTTGTTAATTATGATTCACCTGAGTTTTACTATATTTGCTTTTGAAGTCTCATCTTTACATTTTTTTTATTTTTAAAATCATGTGTCTAAGGGTGGGGGTGATTTGTGCATATGAGTGCAGTTCCTGCAGTGGACAGAAGTGGATGTAGGGTCCCCTGAAGCTGGAGTTACAGGTGGTTGTGATGACTCCACATAGGAATTGAATTTACTGTAACAGAATGAGGAAATATTGGGCGAGTAGGTTATGGCAAAGCTGAACAATCTACTATAGGTTTCAAATGCTATCTGATGGCATTCCTTTCTTTGGGGTTGGTAGAAGCTGTGGGCTTGTTTGTACCCCAAAAGGATTTACAAAGTAGCCATAATGCCAGGTCAAACATAGAAGTGGGCGGTGAAAGATGGCAAAGATAATTAGGCTCAGGACTTGCACCATTCCAGCTCTCCTGCACAATTTGGGCATGCCCAGATTTCTAGTGCAATACCTACACCTCTGGGAAACTCTTCTGGTTCTATCAGTTGGGCAAGTATTGATGAACCCACCATGAAGTCATTGACATTGGAAGCCAGTTGTTTTCATAAAGTCTGGATAAGTCATTCCTAAACCTTTGTCTCATCTGATAATAGGGAGGAAGTTACTATAAGATAGGCAGAAGTCTTGAAGCCCTTCCATTCCTGATAAGTCCTATATGATGTAAATACTACCAAATTCTACCAACTCACTCATACAGACTGGAGTTTACATCAGTTACATATACTTATATATTCAGCTACATGGCTATCACAGGACAGGTTGCTCTATGACAGGAAACATGGGCAGCTACAAAAGATTGACCTTTTTAATCTAATAATTTGTTATGTCTTATTTCCCTAGAGCTGGAGTTCCAGGTAGTTGTGAGCTATTCACTATGGGTACTGAAAACCAAAGTCCAATCTTCTGCAAGTACAGCAAGTGCTTTCACTTTCTGAGCTTTCTCCAGCTCTATGGATAGATATGATAAAATTAGAAAATTATATTTTTATAGGCTAATAGGATGTCATGAATTAAAATAAATTCCTGGAGAATTTTAACAGGACTCAGAAAACACCATAATCAAAGTTTTTAGCCCAGTTTTTCAGGGAATAGAGATGGCATACAACAGGCTCCCCATGGTGGCTGGGGTAAGTATGACACCAAAGGCTCATATTTGAAGGTTTGGAAAGGCTTAGAAGCTGTGGCCTTGTTGGAGGAGCTGTGTCATTGGGAGATGTCTTTGTGGTTTCAAAAACCATTCCCTGTTAAGAGTTCTTTGCTTCAAACTGTGGATCAGGATGTAAGCTCTCAGCTACTACTCCAGAGCCATCCTAGTTGTCAGCTGCCATGCTCCCCAGTGTGATGGCCATGGACTCTGTCTGAAATTGAGTGACCCAGACAAGACTCCAAGACAACATAAAGAAAGCTTATCACAGCAATACAAAAGACACAGACCATAACTACCATTTCCTCAACACAGAACTTTGAGATTAAAAAAAAAAAGATGAGTCAAGGTCAGAGAAAGACGGAGTATAGAGTTTGAAAATGGATATTTTTCAGAATTTTGGCTCTATATCCTCTAACCTTTTATTAATTTCCTATTTAATATTTCCTTTTATACTTTGAAAATTTAGAAAATTATGTAGCTTATCCTTTAGTTGTGTGCTTTAAAATCTAATTGTAGGGACTAGACAGATGGTTTAACTCTTAAGAACACTTCCTGCTTTTGCAGGCAACCCAGGCTCAGGTGTCAGCACTCAAATGGTAGCTCACAACCATCTGAAGCTCCAGTTTCATGGGATTTGTGCCCTCTTCTGGCCTCTGTGGGTACTGCATGCATGTAGTGCACTTTATGCATGCAGCCATACACACACATAGAATTCCAGTTATAGTAGATTGCCCATTCATGATCTTTAATTCTATTGCCGAGAACTTAAACCAATTTAAGAATATCAAATATTCCCCATTGAGAAAACCAGTGAAGCCAAAATATCTTTAATTATATTTCCTCCATTTTCCCAAATACTTGCAAGTTAAATTATTGTAATTATCAAACATAAAAGCAGCTGGGGCATCAAATGGCAAGACTTTTCTTCAAATGTTTCTTACTTCTTTGCATCTCTGGTTCCATTTTCTACTAAAGACTAAGCCCCTCCCCTCCCCCTGTGTGTGCTTAGCGATTTATGCTTCAGGTTAGGGTTATGTGACTTTTCCGAGTGGCTCCCTGCAGTCACTTCTTCCCACTGCACCTCCAGCTTGCCTTGAATGTTTAGGACATGAGGGGGCTTGAGACGCTGGTCGATCAACTCTTGTTTGTATGTGACTTTCTGGCTGATCCAGTAAAATTCCTTCCAAACATAAACAGGCTGTGTTTGGTTTGAGTACTGTGAGGTGGTTACATACACATCATGAGGTATTCTCCAGTCTGCTGGGTTAGTGGAAAAAAGAGCTGCTTATCTTCAGGGTCTTTATAATAAGGCACAATACAGTTTCTAAACTAAAACACCAAAGTTGTGATAAGCAGAAATCACAGAAAAATGCAGAACTAGATAGTAGAGGACAATAGGGTAAATGTCAGAAAATGTAGAATTTTGAAAACAAAAATTGAAAGCTCTGAAACTAAATGTGTACAGTAAAAGAGCCAGGAACACGTGATGGTGGAGCACTTGGCTCCACATGGAACAGGATGTCTTCCATCTCTAAGGTTCAGAGAGTGTGATAGAAGAGAGGGCAAAAGGCTGTAAGGGCAGAGGACAGGAACTGTGCAGCAGAAAGACACCTTCTGGGCATGACATGGCCATGCACTCACATGAAGCTGAGATTATCTGCACAAAATTGCACAAGATTGGGCCTATCAACATTTCACATGGATGGGGACCCCCAGGGAAACTATTACCATTTAACACTTGTGGGAAAGGAGTCTTTCTTTGGTGATGTAACCACAGGTAAGTTGTTCCTGGTCAAATGAATAACCTCTCATCCATACTCAGGCAAGAAACTCAATTCAGAGAGCCTCATACAAAAAGGATGATATGTGCATAGAAGGGGCTTGTTAAGAAGTGTGTCAGCTGGAGAAGGGACCAGAGAAGGGAATGAAGGTGGATGTGACTGTATGAGCGTAGGAGCTGTCAAACATTTTTTTAAAATTAAAATGTATCTTAAAATGGACGCTTTGAAATATATACATCAGAATATGGAATCCAGACAACCAGCGCAGAATAAACTGTCATGGCCACCCTTGTCCCGCAAGGATGACACGACCACCAGAGCTCTTCTCACTGCAGTTTATTCCAGGACCTTATTCACCCTCTCTCTCTCTCTCCCCGGGCAAACTTCTCCCAGCCCTTAAGTAGGCATGGGCTGCCAATCCCGGATTGCCAGGTGGGCATTGCCCATAGGCCCAGGCATATGCAAGCAGCTGATGATCAATGCATGATCAGGCCCCAGCCAATATTAGGAGCTGATTATCAGGTGTGGCTCCATGCTGCTCTCTACAGTTCCCTCTTTTGTTTTGTAAAGCATCAGGCAAGAGTATAGGTCTGATCTCTGTTAAAAATGAAACATGTACTAGTGTTTGTCCAGGTGTCATCCACTCAGAGAACACTAGACCTGTCCGGTGCCTTTTTACAGAGGTGGGAGCTAGACACCAACCCACATGCAATCAGACTTGCTCTTACATCTCTAGCCAAACTTGGGGAGACTGTCCTGCTTCAATGGCCGTGAAGGCCTGAATGATCATAACTGCATTGTGATGCTGTGAAACCCTTATGTGACAAATGCACCATAGGCATACCAGGGAGGCAAGCACCATTAAGCCTGCCAGGGCTCTTATTCCCACCCACTCCTTCAGATGATCCATGGAGTGATCCAGGAGGATAGTTCTTCTGCCAGGCTGGTATCCATGCATGTGGAATTTGCAGTCGCAATCATCACTCGCAGCTTTTCCAGTTGTTGTTCGAATTCACCAGACCAATTACCTAAAAGATATCTAGACAATTCTTTAAACAAATTAGTTGCTTGAGTCATATTGAATGCTGGCCACACACAGCCCCGGATGGATAGAAATGTCTGACAGACTAGGGTATAGACTTAACATACCCCAGCTGCCATACCCCGTGGCACATTCATTCTTGTCAGCTGAGTGCATGGAAGACACCTTCTCCCCTGTTCACCTCTTTGGCTTCCCTAGTAGCTCAGCTGATCCTGCTTCTGCTAAGTAACCATATACTGCATTCTCATGGGTTGTCTGATCTTACACAGGATTTAAAGGTAAATGCCCATGGCAACAGGTGTTAAGATTGCTAGCAATAGGGTTCCCAATCACGACTAGACCCAACCTCCCATTTGGGCTATGATATTCTACCAACCCTTTGGCAAAACAGAGCACACAGGTACCTGCTCCTACAATAGGGCAGTCTCTTGATTTAAATTCGCTCTGCCGCAGACTCTTCAGTGGCGTGCAGAGCCTGAAACTGCCATTGTCTTTTCCTTGCCCTGCGCTACACTGCGTTCGGGCAGCCCTGTGAGGTCTGTGCTCCAGCTTTCTCAGCTCCAGCACTTGTGGTTGCATTTGCTGATACTCTTGGCACTGCTGTGGCATCCACCAGGCTAGGCACCAACTGCTGAGGCAATGTGCCTTCCACCACAGTCACCTAGCAAAGCTCTGCTCCAGCTGCCTTCTCCAAACTGGTGCGTGGAGTGGCGCAGAACTCAGGAAAGTTGGCTGCTCTGCAACCACTGAAGGGTGGAGCAGAACTCAGGAGAAAGCAGGCTTGTTGCTCTGAAGGGACCCCGCTTAAATTATCTTATAGGGAATTTGGGCATTGTCAATCTCTCTGGCTACTTCCTGCTGAGCAGGGACATTGCATTCTTAAAGGTATTTACTATAATTTACTGCCATTTTCCAGTCGCGCTCGGTCCCCACCGAGCTGGAAGGTGGAGGCGTGGCAGAGCAGAGCTGCTGGCCCTGACCCGGGTCCCTGCTGGTTGCCCCGCAGCTTGGACAGAGGTTCAGGCCAACAGATCTTATGGCATGCTGCGCTTCTATGCCCTGAGGCAGGTCCCGGGTGTTAGCAGCTTCTCAGACCCTCAGTGCTGCTTGGCCTTGGAGCTGCCTGGAGCTGCAGCTGCTCACACTCCACTGCAAACTCAGGAGGTCTCGGTAATTCAAACCACATGAATATAACTCCCTTTCTTAGCATACCTTGTTCAGTGGCAAAATCCAGCTCTCTACCAAGCTTGTCCCAGGATGACACACTAAGATTGCCAGAGACGGCAAACCAAGGTGCAATTGTGTCACATTCAGTCAAAAACCTCTCCAAAGTGCTCCATAACAGCTAGTTAAGAGCCAGAAAAATCAGGTGTGATGTTGAAGTGCCCATTCTAAAATCCTATTCTTCCTTTTATTTTCATTTTAAACCGTACACTTTGGTCGTGGCTCTGCTTTCCTGCTCTACCTTTTCTACAGGTGAGAGCATAAAACCCGCATTTATTGCGATTCCTCAATCTTACCTGTGCACCCCCTGACTGCAGCAAGTTCTGGGCTCCACGGAGAGAGGTTTGGAGGTTCCCTGTACGCTTGTCCCCATATGGGCCACCAACTGTCACAGCCACCCTCGTCCCACAAGGATGACACGACCACCGGAGCTCTTCTCACTGCAGTTTATTCCAGGACCTTATTCACCCTCTCTCTCTCTCCCCGGGCAAACTTCTCCCAGCCCTTAAGTAGGCATGGGCTGCCAATCCCGGATTGCCAGGTGGGCATTGCCCATAGGTCCACACATATGCAAGCAGCTGATGATCATTGCGTCATCAGGCCCCAGCCAATATTAGGAGCTGATTATCAGGTGTGGCTCCATGATGCTCTCTACATAAACCAGGAGACCAACCAAACACTGGAGGTCTGAAGTCCATGAGCTCAGCAGCATAACCGAAAAGAGGGGCCCTTTGGCAGCTCTACCTTCGGTGCCCAAAACCAGCTCTCACCTCAAAGGGATTGGGAGCTTATTCTGAAGTTAGCTACGTGACCATGGCTTGGGACCAAGATTCAGGTTGCCCTAATATACTGTGTTCCAACATGGTGATAGTTTCATGAGGTTGTATACTGCTAGAAAAAGGAAAGTCATAAAAATCAAGCAAATGGTGGAAACACCAATTAGGCAGGTTACAGAATGTCAGGGGAAAAAAGGCACAGATTATATCATAGTCTCTGGTTGGTGGTAGCTTATGGTTATCGTAGTCCAAGGGATTCATGTAACTGTCCTAAACATGGTAGGCCAAACATAAGGGGGCAGTGCACCATGGTAATCTAAGGTAACCTGGCCCTGGCCCTGCAGCCTTCCAGTTTTCCAGGCATAGAAGTTCACAGCCAGCCTTGTAGAATCTGTTAGAGTGGCTTTTTCTGGAAACTTCAGAGCCAGAGGTAAATGACAATAGTCAGAAACTACAATTCATCTCAAAGCAAAGAAAGAGCTGGAGGACAGGGTAACAAAATCAAAAACCCAGACATTAGGAGACACAGTTAGCAGCCTCTTTCCTGCTCGGTCCCCATCTGAGAAAATGTGTCTGCTACAGAGCAAGGCTAAGAAGAGCAGCGGCTAAAGTAGCTTCAGCAGTTTAGCCAGACCAGGGCATAGGCATCACAACAAGGCAACTTGCATTGCACAGGACTGGGGACATCAGCAAGGCTGCTTCTATGGACTCCATCATCAGCATGCCTTCCAGACAGCAAGAGTTCACTTCCAGTTGGCCATACTTGTCCGGACAGCCAGCAGCAGCTCACTTCCGCTCAGTTGTACTTGTTCAGATAGTCAGCAGCAGTTCACTTCTGCTCAATCATACGCAGCATGCTAGAAATTGCTGTTTCTGTATGATCCTACTCTGGAGTATTCAGGTTCACTGTCTCTTCAAGGTCTGCATCTGTCAGCATCTTCTTGCTCTATGTCAATTTTTCTTTTTTATTGATATTTATTGAGCTCTACATTTTTCTCTGCTCCCTTCCCTGCCTCTCCCCTACCCCCCCAGCACTTCCAAAGTCCCCATGCTCCCAATTTACTCAGGAGATCTTGTCTTTTTCTACTTCCCATATAGATTAGATCGATGTAAGTCTCTTAGTGTCCTCATTGTCTAAATTCTCTGAGATTGTGGTTTGTAGGCTGGCTTTCTTTGCTTTATGTTTAAAAACCACCTATGAATGAGTACATGTGATAATTGTCTTTCTGTGTTGATGGGGCATAAATGACCAGCAATTAGAATTAACCAGACTAGCATTAATATAAAATATTCAGCTTTAATAAAAGGAAGAAGGGGAGCTTACGAAACCAGGACTCCAGCGGAGTGCAGGAAAACAAAGAGGAAGTGGGAAGCACATCCACAAGATTTATAAGTAAATATTGGCCTTAGGGGAACACACCCCACAAACAAGGTGATTGGCTGAGCTTCCCCTTCACCTCCCCCTTTTGTCTAAATAAGACAGAACCAAACCAAATACAACTATATACAAATATATATTTGGAACAAATACCAATTATAAAATTACAAACAACAAACAATATTAAGCAAGAAATATATAACAAAAGTTTTACTAAACATTCTATTTCAAGGAGTCTAAATAATGTAGAGGGTAACTACGATTATCTAATCTTCAACTCCATCAAAAGATCTGAGAAGGGAAGTAATATTACTTAAGCAACCAGGAAGTACAAGCAAGAAACTTCCAAAATGTGTAACAAATGACAGAGACAACTGACTACCTGGGCAATCACCCAAAGTCTCGTTTGCAATGTTGAGGCAACCAGCTTTGGCTAAGGCCTAACATAACTGACAAACCATTATCAAAGGCAAGTAACTTTTTTAGAACTATCCTTCCCTGTCTTGGCAAGATAAGACAATCCTGTTTTATGCACTTACGGATATTCTGTATCTTTGTCAGTAGTCGAGGTATGGGCTTTTCTTTACCCAAAGGCCAGTTTTGCCAAGAAGAAGACAAGCTCCCAGTGGAGTGTCTTTGGTGCTCAACGTTCTCTCGGGAGTAGAGCGGTGTTGCCAGGAGTGATTGTGTCTTGTTGGCATGGAATTCTAGGTTAGATTAAAGGCCATTTTCTACAGCTCTTTGAAGAAGTTGAAGATTATACTATCTATACTAAATATAATCTCTATGCTATCTATACTAAATATAATCGCTATATATCTAAAGAGCCTGATTATCCTAAATATAACTATGACAAATATATATGACTATTGATTTATAATTCTTGATACCTATCTAACTTGAAGACTAAGAGAATAAACAACTGTGCAATAAATGAGGACAATGATCTCCAAATGTAAACAATGCCATTACATAAATAATATCAGAGGTAGAAATATACATTGCAATATATATAACAATGTCATTACATAAATAATATCAGAGGTAGAAATGTACATTGTGATATATGTAACAATTGTTTTAAACAGAGGTAGAAGCATACTTTCATACAATAAATAGAGGTAGAATCATACTCATACAATATTCAATATATCAATATACAAGATCTGCACCAATACAATTTTCTAAAAAATAATTACTCACAAATATCATTTATCCCATCAAACCAGTTAATCCCACCCTTTTTTTCAATAAACACCCCTAATCCCATAAAATACCTCCCCCATCCCCTCAACCTTATACCAACCACTAAATGATGTCCCTAAACCTGAGGGCAAACTCTGTTGGGAGAGGGGACGTTGTCCTCTAAGATTGCTTCCAGCTGACATGGGGGCGACGTTCTCCTTAGGGGTTCCTGTGAAAGCAAATGATGGTAAAGTTCCCAGATTAACATTTGGTCTGAGAAAATTGCAAATAGTCTAATGACTGTTTTGAGGAGGTTGGCCAGAGTGTTGTCAAAAATGTGCACCATTCGAAACTGTCTTGTGCAGTTGGTATCAAAAAACAGGTCTAATATTAGTGCTATCAATATCATGACGTCATAGTAACCAGGTGGAATTGATGTTGTGGGGCTCCATCTTCATCCTGGAAACTTCAAAGATTACTGTAGGAATATTTGTTGTTTGTTACAGAAAAGTTAAACATTATCTACAAAGACATATACAGACATAAATATCAAATAAAGATGTAATAGAGACAGAAACAGATATGAGGGAAGGCAAAGAAAGTTTATCATTACTATTATTATTATTATTCTGTCCCATATCATGGCTCCTGACCTGAGACAGAAACTCTGAGATAACTCTTATCAACAGGCTTGGAATTGAAGAGGGACTGAGCCATAGTCCAACTCCAAAACCAGCTCTACATATTTATAAAAAAATACATTAATACATATTAAAAAATGTTCATACTTATGGAACTTATTTAGTTTTATTGCTGATCTTTAGTGGGTTGTAGCTAGTTCCCATCTGTCAGTATTCAAACATCCAGAGTCCCTTGAATTCTTAGAAGATGAGTGTTTACCTGCAGAGATAAGAAGAGAACTCTGCCCCTAACCTCTGTTTTTCTTACCATCGGATTGATTATTATCCTTGTGAATGAATTGTTATTTTTCTTTTCCAAGGGGCTTCTCCTCTTCAAACTGAACCTTTATCAATTTTGATGGTATCCACAATTTTTCCTCTCCTGTGGAGACAAGAGCACATTTTTGAAATAAACTGGCTGATTTAATTCAGTAGATGTTTCCATTATCCAATGTCTTTCTGCAGCCATTGTCCCCTTCTCATTAGCATTGAGAAAATTCAAGGTTAATAAAGCATTATGTAACCTATTTCTGGGGGTATTTTCCACTCCTTTCAGTTTGTTTAACATATCCTTTATAGTTTGATTTGATCTTTCTATGACTGCTTGACCTGTAGGATTGTATGGTATACCTGTAACATGCTTAATATTGTAATAAGCAAAAATCCGTTTCATTTTCCTAGAGACACAAGCTGGACCATTATCTGTCTTTGTGTAGGGATACCCATGATGGCCACAACTTCTAATAAATGAGTGATTACTGAATCAGCTTTTTCTGTCTGAGCTTAAAGCAGCTGCCCATTGAAAACCTGAATAAGTGTCAATGGTGTGGTGTACATATTTTAATTTGCCAAATTCTGCAAAGTGGAACACATCCATCTGCCAGATTTCATTTCTTTGAGTGCCCTTTGGATTACCCCTGCAGGCAGAGGTGTTTGTTTATAGAAAGAGCAAGCAGGGCATTTCTTTACAATCTCCTTAGCTTGTTGCCGTGTAATAGAAAACTCTTTCTTCAAGCCTTTGCTATTAATGTGATGTTTTTTATGGAATTCAGAGGCCTGCAGCACACTACCAATCAACAATTGATCAATTTCTGCATTACCCTGTGCTAGAGGACCTGGCAGACCCATACGGGATCGGATGTGTGTTATATACATAGGGCAAAGCTTGTTCCTGATCATGTCTTGTACCTGGATAAACAATGAGGTCAGTTCTGTATCATCAGGTATAAATTCAGCAGTTTCAATATGTAAGATAACTCTGCATATTGTTGAGTCAGTAACTATATTAAGAGGTTCTTTAAAATCCCTTAGCACCATAAGAATCACATATAATTCTGCCTTCTGGACAGAATCATAAGGACTTTGTTCCACCTTACTCAAGTCTTCTGATTTGTAACCTGCCTTCCCTGATATATTCGCATCAGTTAAAATGTACAGGCTCCGGTTATAGGAGCATCACAGATGATTCGAGGAAGAATCCAAATTAGATCAGGTGTTATTCCAACAGCTGGTTGTAGGCTGGAAATGTCTCCTAACAGTCTTAGAAAGTCATTAAGAGTCCGTAGCCAATCTCTCCTAATTTGTGCCTTTTGTGTCTTAATTTTTTGAAAACCTATTTTATAACCTAGATAATTAACAGAATCTCCTCTCTGAATTTTTTCAGGAGCAATCTGCAATCCCCATTTAGGCAAAACTATCTTTACTTCTTCAAACAGTCTTTCCAAGGTATCCATGTAATCATGATAACAGAATATCATCCATGTAATGATAAATTATAGACTTGGGAAATTGCTTGCATATTATTTCCAATGGTTGATTTACAAAATATTGGCACAGGGTGGGACTGTTCAACATGCACTGTGGGAGGACAGTCCACTGGTATCTCCTCATAGGTTGAGAGTTATTATAAGTAGGCACTGTGAAGGCAAACTTTTCTCTCTTTCTTGTAAAGGTATAGTGAAGAAACAATCCATTAAATCAGTAACTATGAGAGGCCATCCTTTTGGTAATAAAGAGGGCAGCGGAATTCCAGATTGCAGAGGGCCCATAAGTTGAATAACCTTGTTGATAGCCATGAGATCTGTCACCATTCTCCATTTACCAGATTTTTTCTTAACAACAAATACAGGAGAATTCCAAGGGCTGGTAGATTCTTCTATATGTTGAGCATCTAATTGCTCTTGTACCAGCTGTTCTAAAGCCTGTAACTTTTCCTCAGCTAAAGACCATTGCTTTGTCCATATTGGTTTCTCAGTCAACCATTTAAGAGGCAGGGCTGTTGGTATCTCTGAAGGGCTATCAATTGCTTTGTGTTCTTGTACAGCCCAAATTGCCGATTTCTGCCGTCTGTAATATCTTTTAGTATTTTCCTCAGAAATATAGGCTCTAGAAGCAACAGGAATGTTAATTTGGGTATTCCATTGCTGCAATAGGTCACAGCCCCATAAATTCACTGCAATATTGGCTACATATGGCCTTAGTTTTCCTATTTGTCCTTCTGACCCTATGCATTCAACCCATCTTGTGCTTTGCCTTACTTGAGATAGGGTTTCAATTCCCAGGAACTGAACATTTACATCCTGAAGAGGCCAATACAGATGCCAAGATACTTACATCCGCACCTGTGTCCAGCAGGCCAGTAATAAAAATGCTATTTACACACACTCTTAGCTTTGGTCTTTGAGTCTGCCAAAATACATGTAACATCCTTCAGGCCATATTGCTTTTAACAGCAGGCATGGGGCTTTCTAATTTTCCTGATGAGGCACGTTTTCTGCAGTAACCAGAAATGACTCAACCACATTTGCCATGGGGGCCTGTGAGAGGCCCCCCCCATTGCATTTCCCTATGGTAACGGGTTGCCTTGTCTATCTCTTGTTGACCTACACTCATTAGTCTAATGTCTGTCTTTTCCACATCTTCTACGTAAACCTGAAGGCTGAGTCCTCCTATTTCTGTTAATTCTAGAAGAGGCATCATTATTATTATTTCTGGAAATCCATTACCTGCAATTCCTTTTCATATGTCCCATTTTGCCTTAATTAAAACATTTGGTATCTTGATGCCTTCTTTTACCATTAGAAATTGCTTCTACCTATGCTTCAGTTCCATAATCAAATGTATCAACATTCATTGTATGCAAGACCCATTCATCCAAGGGCGCTGATCTGATCTTGAAAGGCCCCAGGATAATTTTGCACTCCACATTGGCATTCTCATAAGCCAAAGACTCAATTATTATATGTCTTGCTTCTGGGTCAGATATTCCTATTTGTACAGCTTTAGTCTTTGTAAAAAGTCACTAAAGGGTTCTCTCTGACTCTGTTTAACTCTGATATATGATTCCATTCTCTGTCCTGTGTCTTGAACCCTGCCCCAAGCCTTTAAGGCTGCTGTAGTGCATATGGATAAGGTGTGTTCATAATAATTAGCTTGTTCTAGAGGACTGGAGAAAAGTCATTCACCTAGAATTTGATCTAGGGAAATCTAAATTCCTTTCGCTCTTTCCTGCTGTTCTAAAAGTCTAGCCTCTTGTCTGAACATTTCCAATGCAATTGCGGCCCACTATCTAAAACAGCTGATATCAATGGTACCCAATTTGGGGGGATTGCCTTGTTACTGATAGACCAGGTTTTGAGCATCTCTCTAACAAAGGACAAATGTAGCCCAAAATTCATAACGACTTATTTAATTTCTTTCTGATCATTCATACAGTCGGGCTCCCATGTATGTTCCTTGATGACCCTAGGGTTTTTTGGAACCAGTCACCTTCTCTGATGTTATTACTAGAAAGGCAGGTAGAACTTTATGGAAATTAATCCAGAGAGTTTTACTCACTGATGGAGTTAAATTTTGCCTTTCTACATTTTCCTTCTTTTCATCAGAGTCTATAATTTCCTCAAGCTTTTTAAATCTGTTTACGATTGCCTCCTGCAAGACCTGAATCTCCTGTCCAGAATTATGCTGCAAGGCCTTCATGGACGATTCTAAGGTATGCAGTTTGTCCAATAGAGATAATCTCATCCTTGGATAGAACTTTTATTTTGTTTTTCGAGACAGGGTTTCTCTGTAGCTTTGGTGCCTGACCTGGAACTAGCTCTTGTAGACCAGGCTGGCCTTGAACTCCCAGAGATTGGCCTGCCTCTGCCTCCCGAGTGCTGGGATTAAAGGCGTGTACCACCACTGCCCGGCCTTGGATAGAATTTTTATGGCATGAATCATGCCTTCTTATATTGACAATATGTCAGCCAATCTGTCATATCCTTTTGTCAAAGTCCGATTAGTTTTAATTCTCAGATAATGGCTCCCACACCTACAGACAGGGACTGAAGTTTACGATCCAAATCAGCTGTTCCCTCCTTCATAGCAGTGAATCTCCTTAATATTGGACTGTACCTTTTTTAAATTTTGCTCAGTTGACAGAGTCATAGTAGACAAAGATCTATCATTTTCCTTGAGAACTTCAAACTCTTTCTTGAGGAGGTTGGTATCAGTCTGAATTGTTTTTGAAATTACCTCAACCGATTGAAAGTTGTCACTCAAAACAGTTGTGCCCTTTCTTGAGCATTCAACCTCTGCCCTAAGAATCCTGGATTCGTCCTGTAAGGACTGCATCTTTTTTCTATTGTCTAACCATAAACCAAAAACGAGAAAAATGGCAAACCCTATAAATATCCAAGCCAGGGGATCATATGTATCCTGCAATATCTCAGCCATAGTGTAATTAAAGAGGCTGTAGAAGCCTTCAACGGTGATATTGTCAGACATTTTCAATCAAATCCGTATTTATTTTTAATTATTTTTATATATTTATTTATTTATTACTCAAAAGAAATTTTACCTGTAATGACCGTTGCCTGCCAGTAGGTGGCGGGGTGCACTCGAGTCCACATGGCCGGAAAGAAAATTCTGAAAAATATAAGCTCACAGACCATGCGCTGTGTGGGTTATAGCTACAGGCGGGCGGGGAGGGCACCGCCTGGGGGGATAGAGTGGCTGCGGGGGCGCGCTCGGGTCAAGTCACATGCCCTGCGGTCCGTTTGCTGGCTCGTTCCCGTTTGGTTGCTCATGCCTTATTTCCGCGATCATGGCACAGCACCGGCAGTAACCACTTGTAAGCCGCGGTGATGTGGGCAGGCTGCTCGGCCTTTGATGGCACCAGCGCTGAGCTGACTCTTCAGCTGCAGAGGTCACCAGGCAGGGCTGGAGCCGGGCCAGATGAGTGGGGGCTAAGGAAGAAGAGGAGCTTATGAAACCAGGGTTCCAGCAGAGTGCAGGAAAACAAAGAGGAAGCAGGAAGTGCACCCGCAAGATTTAAGTAAATCTTGGCCTTAGGGTAACACACCCCACAAACAAGGTGATTGGCTGAGCTTCCCCTTCACTGTGTCTGGGTTACCTCACTCAAAATAATGGTTTCTAGCTCCATCCATTTTCCTGCAAAATTCAAGTCGTCATTTTTTTCTGCTGTGCAGTACTCCATTGTGTAAATGTACCACATTTTCTTTATCCATTCTTTGGTCAAGAGGCATTTAGGTTGTTTCCAGGTTCCGGCTATGACAAACAAAGCTGCTATGAACATCGTTGAGCACATGTCCTTGTGCCATGATTGAGCATCCTTTGGATATATACCCAAAAGTGGTATTACTGGTCTTGAAGAAGGTTGTTTCTTACTTTTCTGAGAAATCACCACACTGACATCCAAGGGGTCTGTACCAGCTTGCATTTCCACTAGGAATGCAGAAGTGTTCCCTTTACCCCACAACCTCTCTAACATAAGTTGTCAGTATTTTTGATCTTGGCCATTCTTACAGGTGTAAGATAAAAATCTGAGTTATTTTGATTTGCATTTCTCTGATGACTAAGGATGTTGACCATTTCCTTAAGTGTCTTTCAGCCATTTTAGATTCCTCTGTTGAGAGTTCTCTGTCTAGGTCTGTACTCCATGTTTTTATTGGATTATATGATCTTTGGTGTCCAATTTCTTGAGTTCTTTGTATATTTTTGAGATCAGACCTCTGTCTGATGTGGATTAGTGAAGATCTTTTCCCATTCTGTAGGCTGTCGTTTTGTCTTGTGAACCATGTCCTTTGCTTTACAGAAGCTTTTCCAGTTTTAGGAGGTCCGATTTATTAATTGTTTCTCTCAGTGTCTGTGCTGCTGGGGTTATATTTAGGAATTGGTCTCCTGTGCCAATACATTCAAGTGTACTTCCCACTTTCTCTTCTATGAGGTTCAGTGTGGCTGGCTTTATGTTGAGGTCTTTGATCCATTTGGACTTGAGTTTTGTGCATGGTGATAGATATGGGTCTATTTTCATTCTTCTACATGTTGATATCCAGTTATGCCAGCACCACTAATTAAATATGCTTTTCCTTTTGATTTTTGCTTCTTTATCAAAAATCCAGGTGTTTGAAGATATGTGGATTGGTATCTGGGTCTTCTATTCAGTTCCATTGGTCCTCCTGTATGTTCTTCTGCTAATACCAGGATGTTTTCAGTACTGTAGCTCTGTAGTAGAGTTTGAAGTCAGGGATTGTGATGCCTCCAGAAGTTCTTTTATTGTACAGGATTGTTTTGGCTATCCTGGGTTTTTGCTTTTACACATGAAGTTGAGTACCATTCTTTTGAAGTCTATGAAGAATTTTGCTGGGATTTTGATGGGCATTGCATTGAATCTGTAGATTGCTTTTGGTAAGGTTGCCATTTTTTCCTACGTTAATTCTGCCTACCCAAGAGCATGGGAGATCTTTCTACTTTCTGGTGTCTTCAATTTCTTTCTTTAAAGATTTAAAGTTCTTGTCATACAAGTGTTTCACTTGTTTGGTTAGAGTTACTCTGAGATATTTTATGCTATTTGTGGCTATTGTGAAGGGTGTTGATTCTCTGATTTCTTCCCCAGCCCTTTTATCATCTGTGTACAGGAGGGCTACTAATTTTTTTGAGTTAATCTTGTACCCTGCTACATTGCTGAAAGTGTTTGAGTTGTAGAAGTTTCTTGGTAGAATTCTTGGGATCACTTATGTAAACAATCATATCATCAGCAAACAGTGAGAGTTTGACTTTTTTCCAATCTGTATCCACTTGATATCCTTTTGGTGTCTTATTGCTCTAGCTAGGACCTCAAGAACTATATAGAATAGATATGGAGAGAGTGGACAACCTTGTCTTGTTCCTGATTTCAGTGGAATCACTGGGAGTTTCTCTCCATTTAGTTTGATGTTGGCTGTTGGCTTGCTGTATATTCCCTTGATTATGTTTAGGTATGTTCCTTGTATTCCTGCTTTCCCCAAGACTTTTATCATAAAGGGATGTTGTATTTTGTCAAAAGCTTTTTCAGCATCCAATGAGATGATCATGTGGTTTTTATTTTTCAGTTTGTTTATATGGTGGAGTACGTTGACAGATTTTCATATGTTGAACCATTCCCACATCTGTGGGAGGAAGCCGACTTGATCATGGTAGATGATGGTTCTGATGTGTTCTTGGATTTGATTTGACAGTATTTTTAGTATTTTTGCATTAATGTTCATGAATGAGTTGGTCTGTAATTCTGTTTCTTAGCAATGTCTTTCTGTGATTTGAGTATCAGGGTAATTGTAGCCTCATAAAGAGTTTGGCACTGCTACTTCTGTTTTTTATTGTGTGGAATAATTTGAGGAGTATTGTTATTAGTTCTTCTTTGAAAATCTTGTAGAATTGAGCTAAAACCATCTGTTCCTGGAATTTTTTTGGTTGGGAGACTTTTGATGACTCTTTCCATTTCTTCAGCAGTTATAGGTCTGTTTAATTTCCTTATCTGGTCTTAATTTTGGTAAGTGATATTTATTCAGAAAGTTGTCCATTTCCTTTAAGTTTTCCAGTTTTGTGGAGTACAGGTTTTTGAAATATGACCTGATGATTCTCTGTATTTTCTCCATGTCTGTTATGTCCTTTTTATTTCTGATTTTGTTAATTTGGATAATCTGTGTCTGACTTTTGGTTAGTTTGGATAAAGATTTGTTGATTTAGTTGATTTTCTTGAACCAGCTCCTTGTCTCATTGATTGTTGTATTGTTTTTTTATTTTGTTGATTTCACCCCTCCATTTGATTATTTCCTGCCATCTAGTTCTCTTTGGTGAGTTTGCTTCTTTTCTAAAGTTTTCAAATATTCTGTTAATTCACTAGTGTGGGATTTTTCTAGCTTCTTTATACAGGCATTTAGTGCTATGAATTTTCCTCTAAACATTGCTTTCATTGTGTCCCATAATTTGGGTATGTTGTGTGGTCATTTTCACTCTCTCTGTCCTAGGTAGCTGGTTCTGTCCCACTCCAGTTCTGGTGAAGATTGCTGACTTTGAGTCAGGTCACTGGCTCAATCCTGATTCGCCAGTGTCCTGGGACTGGGTTGGCTTTTAGTACTGGATTTGCTCCTGGCTTCTGCTCCCGGTGAAGCTTGTTTCCTCAGGCCACCACTAAAGTTTTGACCAATACTCAGACCAAATGGGTGATCCTGTTATCAGACTGCATCCTCTGATTGCAACCATCTCCAAACCTCAGACTTCTAAGTCAATTTTTTTGGGGTCATCTCACACCTGATAACTGAGTGAAGAGAATCACAAATGGACCTGGTCCCTTGGACCCAATGTATGACAATTATGGTAGTAATACTCAAGTCAGATCTGCTGAGCTGTGTGAGACACTCAGCCTGCTTCAGTGCCTGACACTTTTACATCTTTCCAACCCACACCACCCCCATTCCTTTCTCAGGTGTGGATATCTAGGTCTGATATCTCATTCCCTAAATATCAAGGGTGATTGCTTTGAGAAGATGAAACCTATAATAGGCCACTGCTGGTATTGTTTGTCCATGCTCATTCTAGATCTTTCGTCTCAGCCTTCATTTGTAGCCTCTTGATTACATGCTTGATAGTTGACCCAGACATTGTCCCTATCCTCAGGCCTCCCCGCTGAGAACTAGTTAGTAAGCTTCTGCCAGACCTACTCACATCTCCATTTGCCACCTGTTGTGATCCAGCTGCCCTCACTCCCCCTGACTGACAGCAGAACTTCCTTGTGGTCAGTAATTGACAAGGATGTTTGTGTTCTTTCTGGCCAGTGGGTCTCCACAGGAGTAGAAGTATAAAAGGTTGCTGGGCAAAATAAAGGTTGCTGTTCTTCCATCTGAAAAGAAGCCTCCGTGTCTCAATCCTGGCACCCCCACCAGTCTTGGCTATCCAGGCTGCGCTAGCTGCAGCAGCCACCTACCATGGGGGCACCAAGTGTTGTCTAATGAACCCCAGAAAAGCTCCTGCTGGACTCACATGGCAGCTGCCTTACTTAGCTCTTCACTACCACCATGTAGCATTTTTGTCTTTGCTGGTGTTTTGCAAGATGACCTTCCAGTACTGACTCTTGTGGAGCTCTTCTGCGTCCCTTGGTAAAGTATACCCTTCTTTCCTTTTCCTTGCCAGAATCTAAAATCTTCATGGCTATGTCAATGGGATTCAAGTTTCCCATGTGCTTTTTCCAAGTAGGAAAATGGCCACCCTAGGTTTTCATGCTTGGAACAATGGCTATGTTTTATCTACTGGTCACATCAAGGCATGACTGTTGTTTTAAGTGATGTGGACATTTTATAGTTAAATGTTCAAAGCCCCAAGGTTGATACAACAGTATGATACAACCGGGATGGTCATACTCAGGTCTGTAGGCCAGCAACCTCTGGCAGCCTCAGGAATAACAATCTCTGGGATCCTGCATTGGCTCCATCATCAACAATCGACTTTGGCTAGTGTTGGACTCAAGCTGAACAAGTGACTGAGGGAGATCCACACTCCAAGTTTGAGGGGACAGTATTCTCTCTTGTTCTACCCAGACAGTGTTTGCTACTGGCTTGCTGCTGCAGCTAGTGGACTTCTTGGTCTTTCAGTCTTCCTTAACTCTTAATTTGATTTACAGATCAAGGCAACAATATATGCTCCTTTTTTAAGTCTGTTCAAGCCATTAGACATTCAGAAACAGAACTGACCACAAAGCCAGGCCTCTCTCCATCTCTGATCAGCCCTGTGAGTGTCTGGATCCACCAACTACAGGTCTTATTCTTAGAAAGGCCGTCAGTGGTTTGAGCATGCATACATATCCATCCCTGCATCCAGCCAGAACTACTAAGCATTGTCCCTTTCACAGGGTAGAGCTCCTCAGGCATCCACAGATGCCTCTGAAGGATGTGATGAATAAAGTACAGATAAGTTATAGTATTGTGGGTTTCTTTAACTTGGCATTGGCTCAATCTGAATAAGAGGGCAATTTTCCATTTTGCTCACTTGCTCCATTCCGTTTCTTTCAGAACTGTTTCATATTTAAACCACAAGACACCGAGGTTAACTATTAACTGTTTCCCATAGACTCGTGTATTTGAAGCCTTGGTCCCCAGCTAGTGGCACTGTTTGGGGAAGGTTATGGAAACTTTGGGAGGTAAAGTCTTGCTGTAGGAAGTGGGGCATTACAGAGAGGCCTCACTTCCTGTTCACTGTGTCTCCTAGTGAGACAGTGTGACCAGTTAGGGTCCTGCTCCTGTCACTCACATTCTCTAACCACTGCATGTCTTCCTCACTAATATGGACTGAACCCTTCTGAACTGTAAGCTAAAACCAACCCTTTCTCCCGACTTCTCATCCCTGGACCACAAAGAACAACCACTACAGGTTTTCAATGAAGCTGGTCCTCTTTGTGAGTCTTCCTTTGGGGGACAATGAAGAAGTCCTGGTACGTCTCGTGGTGTGACTTCTCTGGTCATTCACAGTGATGCTCCATCCAGCAGGGCTTTGTCTGAGCACCTGATCCTTCCCTCAGAGCTAAAGGGAGTGGTCTGTGCTCATTAGCTTTTCTGTGAACCTGTCTCAGTATCTATTGCTATGAAGAGACTCCCAGCCAGGGCAACTCTTAGAGAAGAAATCATTAACGGGGGTTTGTTTACAGTTTCAGACATTTAGTCCATTATGGTGGAGAGCATGGCTGGCCCCTTGCAGCAGGTGCTGGAGCAGAGACTGGGCCTGGCATGAGCTTTTGAAACCTCAAAGTCTACCTGCAGCAACACTTCCTGTTCCAACAAGGCCACACCTCATAATCTTCCCATCCTCTGAGTTCCATTCCATGGTGACTAAGCATTCAAAGGTATGTGCCTATGGGGACTATTCTTAGCACCATAAAACTTGTTACATGCTTGCATCATCTGTGATGAGAAATGCCTCCATCTTGGCCTGGGAAGTTTTCATTAATGATTGATGTGGAAGGGTACAGCCCATTGTGGGTGGTGCTCCCCATAGGAAGGTGGTTCTGGGTTATATAACGAAGCATGGTGAGCAAATCAGGTAAGAAGAGAAGTAGGAGATTGTTAATTCTAAACAGGTAGATAACTTTAAATGAAGGCCCACGATTGGATCAGGATAAACCCCAATTACCTTTTGATCCAAGATGTCTTACTTCAGGGTTCTTGCCCCAGAGAAACCCTCCTGTTGGCAAGGGTTTTCCCCTCTGGCAGGCTGGGAGGCTGATACACATGTGTCACACACAGATACACACATAGAAGTTCTTTAGATCTTCAAACAGACACTGAGGCCTTAGAGAAGATGCAGACACACAAATGGGATATCCAAAACACGATACAGAAAAGTTGAAGTGAAAATACACCAGTTAAGCCAACATGGAGGTGTTCTAGCTGTCACATGTTCACGTCAGGGAAGACACACTGAGCCAAGAAGCAGCATTGAATATTCACTTCAGTTGTTTGCCTTGAATGTATCACAACCTCATCTTATACTACAGCAACCAAACTATGCTAATGGAGGAGGGTCATCTGCCTATGTGTTGATCTAATTGGTTAATAAAGAAACTGCCTTGGCTTTTTGATAGGGCAGGATTTAGATAGGTGGAGTAGACAGAACAGAATGCTGGGGGAAAGAAAGCATAGTTGGGCAGACACCATGAATCTAGCTGCCAGGTCAGACATGCTGAATCTGTGTAGCCAACACCTTGTGGTGCTACACAGATTACTAAATATGGGTTAAGCAAGATATGAGAGTTAGCCAAGAAAAGGCTAGATATAATGGGCCAGGCAGTGTTTAAATGAATACACTTTGTGTGTTGTTATTTCGGGGGCAAAGCTAGCCATGCGGGAGCCAAGCAGGACAAAAAGCAGGCCTGCTTGCCTCATCACTACACTATGCCATTTAGGTGAAAAAGAAAAGCCTTAAGTGTGTTGGGTCACTAATACACCTCCCTAGCAATTGATGGAAAAGTAGGATCACTAATGATATTGATTTGATCGCCACAATTAATGTGTACATATATACATAGCAGTAGACAGAATACCTTTTTAAACAAAAAAAATTATCAAATCAAAAGGCAAATCATACTAAATGAACTGCAGTTAAACATGAGTGGAGCTCAATACTATTGAAAAGTCATTCTGTTATTTGGGTGATAAGAGACTCACTTATAATTGTAACCCAGAGGTTAAAATACAAATTCATGGTGAAAACCAGAAAACATTTTGTTTACAATGTAGGAAACCAAGAGAATACCAGTCCTCTATCAAGGAGCCAAAGATCTCTATAATCCTAAGCTTTCCTCGAGCTCGTTAGGAGAACTAATGCCACTAAGGAGCTTTTTGGAATTAGATTCCAAGAGCACTGTGGCTCTTGGAGAAGGCAAACACAGCCTAGCTTTAGTCTGGGCATAGAATTAACTATAGAGATGGCCAAGGGAAAAAAAAGGAAAATGTGAAAGAATTCTTAAAGTTCTAATGTAGACTAAAGTGGGGAGCTCCTGGAGGGTGCACTAAAGTGGGGAGCTCCTGGGGGCATGTTAACATGGGAAGCTGGGGGTGCGCACTAACGTGGGGAGCTGGGGAGCGTGCTAAAATGGGGAGCTAGGGGGCTAGGGGCATGCTAGCATAGGGAGTTGGGGGAATGCACTAACGTGTGGAGCTCCTGGGGGAGCACTAATGTGGGGAGCTCCTGGGGGTGCACTAATGTGGGGAGCTCCTGGGATACAGGACTTATGTTGCCTTGACAAAAATCTCCTGACAATTAAGGGAGGTATGCCTGAGATGGGTGTTGGGAACTAAACTTGGATACTCTGCAAGATCTCTTAGCAATGAGCACTCTTTAGCCCTGACTTGTTGTCTTAATGTCTTGGATTGCTTGCTTGTGTTAAATTCTTTGAATA
Organism: Neodon shergylaensis; assembly: GCA_025134845.1. NCBI lineage: Eukaryota > Metazoa > Chordata > Mammalia > Rodentia > Cricetidae > Neodon > Neodon shergylaensis. Next base: position 689,786 of record JABTXL010006068.1, on the reverse strand, counting down.
CCCGAAGTTACTCTGTTGTCCCAGTGATGATGAAAATGGCCATTTCCTAGAGAATTTCTAAAGGGAAATGGGGGGGGCTGCCTGTTCCCCAATGCTAGCATAGTCTGGTCCATACATGGAACAGGAAAAAACATGTAGACCAGCACCATTTGGACCCGAGAAGTCTAAATGTATTGGAAAACATACAGAGCAATGCAGTGAAGGATGAACAAATAGGGACCCCAGTAGGGTATGTCTCAGAAATCTAAGCGATCAATGCTAGGGGAGGGGATCAATATCTCACTCCATTAACAAGTAAGGCAAAGACCTGTGTCTCAGATCTTATGCAAACATTTACAACTTTTCAAACTCATAAAGGCTAAGATTGGAAGGAAATTTCTAGAACTTGATATAGGGAACCCTCCCGAGCTGCCCGCTCCCATCCCACTCTAATGCCGAGTCAGGAAAATCAGCCAATTTTGTTAAAGTTTTGCTGCTCTTGCTGTTTCCCCATTAGAACCATGATCTGACCATCAGATGAGAATATGATGATATTAAAGAGAAAACTGCCTGGCTATAATTGCATTCTAGGTCCAAGGCTCTGTTTCCATTTACTGTGAATGTCAGTGCTTGGAGGATGAGGAAAAGTTGAGAAATAACATTTTTAGGATGAAGTCCAAAGACATGCTTGGCTTAGGCCAGTGCCATGAGACTCCTGGGACGAACCTCAGGTAGTAGGTGACAGAATTAGACACTCTGCCTAGGAAAAAAACTGCTCAGGGACACCTACATCCATGGGGAAGGGTCAGCAATAACTTCCTGTAGTCCATGCTCGATGGTGGGGCGGAACCTGGTACCACTTACATCTGATTACCCAACCGCCAGCGTGGATGAGCACAAATACCCTAGCTTGTTGCTCACCAAGACAAACTTCGTGCAAGTCGTTTGTGTAGGCAGGCCCAGCTTAGCCTTCACTCTCGCTTACACATGAGCTTAAACAGAAGGAGACGCAGCTGCCTCCAAGTGACCACTTAACAGCCGGGTTTCTGGACCCAAGCCCTGACACTTATCAACTAAAACAGGTCTTTCTATGACAGGACTCGGGGCAGTCCCCTCATTGGTCTCCAGGCCCCAGCAGAACCTGCTCTCAGATCTGTAGGCTGTTAATTTCCACCTTTCTTGCTTTATTCTTTAGCAATCTATTTTTAAGCAGGAAAAAAATCTTATGGAATTGACTAGACCTAGAATTAAATTCAAGTATTTTGTAATATTTTTTAAAAACACGTGTTTAAAAGACAAGTATTTAAGGTTATGCATTTACCTCTGGGTATTTGATTTATTCTTTGACCCAGTAATTATGAAGCAGAGGATTTTAAATTAGCAGGGTATGGGAAGTTATTTGAAATTGTGTAGGTTCTATTTTCTTCATGGAAATGTAATTTCTGCTTTTTGAGACTTGATGTTCTTTGGCCTGGGATAGAATTGATTTTTATTTTTCATTGATGCTGAGAAAATTCATGGAGCCTGTAACAGGGTCTGAAGGTCAATGTCTAATTATCAGCTTACCATAAAGCTCCATACATTTTCCTACTCTGAAACGTGAGATGGGACAAGCCAAAGGAAAGGATCTCCTTGACCTAGTAACTATATTTTGATATTTCCCATACTGTTTCTCCATCCTTCTCCTAGGTGACTGATTTAGAGTATTTAGTGTTAAGGACTGCTAAGCACCTAGTGACCAGAGGAAATGAAACAAGCCCACGGCAGTATACCACATGAGCTGGTCTAGAGAATGCTGCCAATCCCAGTGTGGCAAATTTAAGGAGATCTCTAGCAAGCCGTTCATGTAAATCCACAGAGCAAACCGTACTACGTGAAGGATCACTTGCCACGTGCCCAAATGTCAGGCCACTTTGCCCTGTCTGAGATGGTGGTTGCCACCGCAGCTGCACAACGAGTTTTGAAGATCCAGCACACAGACTCAGCTACTGTATCAGCAAATTAAATGGAGCTATGGCTGCCGCCACCTGTCTCCTTTAGGGGTGTCAGTAATCCTACCCATACCCTTGAGGCGTGACTTTGCTTTGGTGTTGGCAGGTTTATAATGGTATAAAAGTAAAATCTGTAGCAAGAATGGAAGTATAGACCAATAGATAGCCAGTAAGGTAGCCATAGAATTGGATATTTATTCCATCTATAATTGACTGGCAGAAGATGGAAGATAAACATTAAAATTTCACCTCAGACGGTCCAGGCTGCTGAAGGCATCCGCAGACATACCTGATGTCATGTGGTGTGACTGAAATAGGCAAAACACACCCAGGGGCAGCCTGAGGGGCAGCCTGAGCCATCAGCCTGGACTACCTGAAGACATCCACAGGCCCACCTGGCACCTGTGGAATTGGGTGCCATTATGATGTGGACTGATGTTGGTGGCCTGCTTGTCACCTGGACCAGGGTGGTGACATCTGGACCTGTGGGCTTCTGCCTAGGGCCATGTCTGTATCTGGCCCTACAGCAGCTGGGGTCTGTGTTGATATCCATGACCTATGTTGCCACCAAAGCCATGGGGAGGCCAAAGGCCTGGACCATCTCCTGAGGCCAGTCGGGGATCTGAGGGTCATGCTGCAGCCACGGTCATACAGATCTGAGTGGCCAGCCTGCACTGGCACAAGGTGCCATGGTGATTTCCAGGTGTGGGCTGCCAATGGGGCCATGTCTGAGTCAGTGGCCCTACTGCACTCAGGGTCTGTGTTGATGTCTGTGGCTTCTGATACCATCAAAGGCAATGCTGATGCCAGGGTTCTGGGCCACTGCCGGGAGCCATGCTGGCATCTTAGGGTCAAATCACCATTGGAGCCATACCAATCTTGGTGGCCTGTCCTGTCATATGTGGCCATAATGATGTTCAGGCCCAAAGTGTGGCTGCTGAGTGTGTCTAGACCCACGGTCTGACCACAGCTGGGGTCAGTGTTCATGTCCATAGACCATGGTGCTACGAAAGGCCACATGGATACTCAGTCTAGACTACAACTTATGGCCATGTTGGCCCTCAAGGGCCTTGCTGCCACTGGGGCCATGCTATCTGAGTGGCATGCACTGTCCTCTGGGGCCAAGGTGTCATCTGGGCCAGGGCTACTGCTGAGAGTCCTACCATAGCTGGGGTTTATGTTGGGGTCCATGGCTCTTGGTAACACCAAAAGTCACACAGATGCCTAGGGTCTAGGTCATATCCTGTGGCCATGTTGGTGTCCAAGGGCCATGAGGCCATGATGATCTGAATGGCCTGGCCTGTCATTTGGAGGCCATGGTGTCATCCAGGCCAAGACTGCTGCCTAGGGCTATGTCTGGGTCTGTGGCACTCCAGCAGAGAGAGTCTGAGTTGATGTCCATGGCTCCTGTTTCCATGGAGAGCTGTGTCTGGGATTTGGATAGCCACCTGAGACTACGTTGGCATCCAAGACCTTGCTGCCACTGGGCTCATACTGATCTGGGTAGCCTGTGCTGCCACTTGGGCCGTGATGATGTCCATGCCCAAGTTGAGGCCAAGGGCCATGTTTGATTCCGTGTTCTTGCTGCTGCTGGGTTTGTGATGATGCTCATGGTCCATGTTGTCACAGGGGCTCAAAGGAACCATGCACATTGAACTCTGAGGGCTAAGCTGAGCTGACCCTGTCCCTCACTGGGCCTGGGATGGCTGGCCCTGCCTCCCATGGGAGAGCTGCCCCCACATACACCTCACCATTGGCTTGGAGAACTGACCCTATGGTATGGATCTGGGAGAACTGTCTCTGCCCCTTGCCTGAGGGGGGCAGTCCCAGTGGCCCAGGCTGACCAGCTCAGCTACCAACCAGATCCACATCCTGGGCCTTGGGTTGGCCCACCCTAACATCTACCCTGTCCATATCTATGACCTGCTGGAGTACATGAAGGGACTGGTCCTACAACCCTAGGATTTCCATGAGTCAGGGCATCAGCAGGATCTGAGGAGTTTCAGCGAGGGTCCAGTGATGCTGTGCCAGAGACCTTGAACCAGACCCATGACTCACTACGATGAACATTTTGTGGGTGGGACTGATTGGCCAAAAGGGATATATTGTGTGACACACTACAACACCCAGGGCCACTAGGATAAATGAAGAGGTGTTGGAAACGAGGATTGAGGTGGGGTTTTGTGTGTTTTGTTTTTAATTGACTTGGTGTGGGGCTCTTTTGGAGGATGCTGCAGGGGGAAGAAGGAGGATATGGAGGAAGTAGGAGGTAAGTGGGATTGCAGTATGATGTGAAATTCCCAAAGAATAAATAAAGAATTAGGTTAATTTTTTTTTAAAAAAGAAAGCACAAAAAGAAAAAAATAATTTCACCTCATTTAAAAAAATATGGCATCTCTTGTGGAGTATTCATCACAAAAAGGCAAAGTCAGTAGTAGACTTTCTCAGAACTATATGGACTTGCTGGATTAGGCCTTTTAGTTTTGGCAGGCAGTGCTGTCTGTTACACCCAAATTAATGGGATTTTCAAAAGACACAATGGAGTCTGCACTTGTATTTATTCTAATTTAAGCTTGGATTCTCTATCTGTTCAACACAATGGTTGAGAGTAAAGAGTGCCAAGCTCAGTTGGGGTAGGGTAGGGTTGTTTTTTTTTTTTATCATAGTAGAGGTTGGAGTGAGGGGATTTCCAGAGTTCTAAGACCCTGATTGGCTGACATTTGCCTAGAGGTCTTAGCAAAGGGGGAATAGGTAAGTCCCAGGGTATCTTATCTAATGGTTGGACCGTCGGGTATTTCCCTTTAGATGTTGGCTCTCCCTGGGTGGTGTCACCTTATGGCCTTTCCTGGAACCTGGTGCTGCCGCCTGCCATGGCAGCTGTGTGACCAGGCTACCCTGGGCCCCACATAGCCTGGGCTGTTAATGTTAGAATCCTGTCCCTTTAAGAGACAAGCCTCTCCCACTCCCAATCTCCCCCTCCCCAATGGAGCAAGTCGATTTCACACTTCCATCCTTCTTCTGAAGAGGTAGCCTCTGCCTCTCCCTTCCCCCTCTTCCTCTTTACTCTATCCCTCTTCTCTTTCTCTTTTCCCTGCATAAACACTTTACCCTTAAAACCTTCCCAATACCCACTAAATAAACTCTACCCAAGCTCTATGTACATGGTGCATTTGTCAGTCTCCTACCTGCTGTGGCCTGGGTTACCAGCCCCATAAATCATAACATTGGTGCCTGACTCAGCCAGGCTCTCTCCATGTTCCCTCCCATCCATGGGCACATGGGGATCCTGGACTCAGACCACTTCCCAACTTCCTGTATCTGCTCCATCACTGCACACTGCACACAACACCCTAAAGGTAAGGTCCCCTTCTCCAAGTCAGCTCCCACTGACATTCATCTCTGGTAATTATTCCCCATGGCTGAGGACTGGGATCTCATTTCTCATCTAGGATTATTATCCCTTGGGCCAATTCTGGGTGATCTTCGTCCCCACCCTCTGTGCTTATGAGAGTCATGATGCTTGGCCAGTTTGCTTGATCCTCACATTTTAGGGATGCCTAGAATATTTTACTATTGGATCTCATCTCTTGTCCCTCCCTCGGCTCTGGGAAATGGCCTACATACCCCTTAAACAACAACCTAAATTGGCTTCATAATGGCAGACCCCCAACATGGGAGTTTTCTAATTCCTATCAGCAAACAGGCAGATGGAAAAGTTTCTACCCAATCATACTAACCTCTGTCCTGCCGGCTTCTCACGCTGGTCTGCTTTTCCTTCCTCTGGGCTGCCTCCCACCGCAGCCAAGCCTGTCCGGGCTGGGATCTCGGGCAGGAGCCAGCAAGGCTGGTTGGGTCACTACCCTTATTGCCTGCACCCACTGCCACTGCTGCTGTTCAGCCCTCAGATGCCACCAGCCATCAGGGTGGTCACAGTGGGCCCTGCCTGGGGCAGGATCTATGTCTCTATCTGTTCTGTCCTTACCATTCATGGAGCAGATACCTGTTCTCACTCCACCATGACTAAACACGCTTAAAAGTTTCCTCTCTACTTCATGTATAAAAGAATGTGTGAATGGTGTGGCCACATGGATGTGATTTGTTTTAAATGCATGTTCTATGCATCCTATATGTCTCGTTATTTCTGCTTAAAATCCCCACAGTTTCTCCATGCCTTTTACCATGTGACCTTACCACCACCTTCATTAGAGGCAACTGTCGCCATTTTATTTGAGCTTAAATTAGGGAGGAGCCACAGACTCAAAGTTCTGCCCCTAGCCAAATGGTGCTGGAAGCAGATTCCCACCATGACCTGCTTTAAGCCATCAGACATGCTTTTAAAAATTTCCTTTATGCTGTGTATTACATTTGGTGATGGTTCACCTTGGCAGAGCCGCTTAGGTGTCCATTACATGCAGAGACCCACTTCTAATCTACTTCAGATTAACAAAAGCTATCCTACAGTCTTTTCTGTAAACTATTCTCTACTATTGTCACTTTTACTATTAAGCTTCTATTGAAAACAGTTTTCTTCTTTGTCCTTCACAAGCATAAATCTCACCTGTTAAAACTCAGTACAGTTCTACTTAGACCCAGACCTCCAGCAGATTCTATATTTTAGTCACACATTTCTCTAAAGAAAACGCAGGATTCTACTAAAGCTAAGTGTATTTTCAAGAAAATGTGCTTATTCCAGAATACAGCATGTGGTTTTCAGAAAAAACACTCATGATACTACTAACAATGCTTTGAACAGTTGAAAGAAACTTGCTTCTCTTTAGAGAGAAGCACATGTGCAGTTTTGAAGAAATCTACTAACAGTGTATAGAAAAGTTTTTTTAAAAAAGTCTTTCACAGAAATCATGTGTTGCTATAAAGGAAAGTCAGGATTCTAAAAAGAAGCTAAGTACATTTTCATGAAAACATGCTTATTATACCAGAATTCAACATGTGGTTTTTAGAACATGCATGATTGCTGGAGATGACAAAGCATAGCCCCCCTCCATGTGTGGTTCCTGAGATGCAGAAAGCAATTCCCTCCAGGCAACCCAGTGGCAGCTAAACAAGCGTGTTACTTGAGGGCCAAGGAGAAAGCACCTACATGGCCTGAGGACCACTTCTATGGCCTCGGCATACGCATTTAGCAATGTTACATATGATTCTGTAATTCTGGTATAGGAATTCTACCAGTGTACTTGTTCTTCAAAAGTTCTTTAGTAGAATCCCAAGTTTCCTTTATAGAAACGCATGGTGCTTTCTGTGAAAGAGGCACATTTCTTTTAATTTTTCTGTGCTCTGGAAACTGGGAAAATGTCATGATGTTTCAAAGAATCTTTATACTTCTTGTGAACTGCTTTGCACAGATAATGATTAACCTGTGGCAAGAAAAAAGAATTGGATTGGTCTGGGATATCAAAGGGAATAGGCAGGAACCTGGAACCTCTGTGGGTCCAATTGTGAGTCTGGGACCTCAGAGAGTAAGCCTGAGCCAGGTCCTCTGCAGTTCTGGGTGCAGCTGAGCCTGGAAACTCTGAGGTAGTAGACCAGAGCCAGAGACCTTTGCAGGACCAACTTCAAGCCAGGGATTCTTCAGGAGGGAACCAGAATTTACAGAAACAGGTCAAAGCCAATAACCTAGGCCAAAGTAGGCCTGAGGCAAGGAACTACACCTTGGGCAGCAAATTCCACAGGAGTGGGACTGAACCAGCTACCTAGGACAGAGGGCTCAAGGAAGCAAGCTCCACTGGGAGCAGACGCCAGGAACAAATTCAGTCCCAGGATCCAACCCAGGACACTGGCGGATCAAGACTGAGCCAGTGACCAGATCCAGACTAAGCAATCTGTTCTGGAACAGGTACAGGGGAGTAACCACTGAGCCAGTGAGCCAGAGCCCACTGAGGGTCCAGACGTGAATCTGGGACCTTCAAGGGAATAAACCTAAGCCAGGACCATGGTGGGTCTGAGCATGAGTCTAGGACCTCCTAGGAACTAGACCTGAGTCAGGACCTTGGTCAGTCTGGGCGTGAGTGAACCTGAGACCTCCAAGGGAATAGGCAGGAACCAGAGATCCCTGTGGGGCCAGGCATGAGTCAGGACCTCAGAGGGTGTAGGCCTGAACCAGGACCTCTGTGGGTCCAGACATTGGACTGGGGTATCAAAGGGAATGGGCAGAAACCTGGAACCTCTGCCGGTCTGATGTGAGTCTGGGAACTCTGAGGCAGTAGACCAGAGCCAGAGACTTTTGCAGGACCAACTCCAAGCCAGGACTTCTGCAGGATTTACAGAAACCAGGCAGAGCTCGTAACCTAGGCCAAAGTATGCCTGAGAGCACAAACTCCAAGGGAGCAGAGCAAAGCACAGGAGCACTGAGCTATCTCCAGGATCACGGAGTAACCAATGGGGTAACTAGAACTGTGGTACTGACTGTACTACAAGAAACAATCTGACCTTTGGATTCACTGGTACCTAGATTATTCAACAGAATTTCAGACAGCCCCAAGCACTAACCCCTAACCCCAACCTGAAGAGATGATTAGAAAAGGTAAGAACACATGCAACACCACAAAGAGCAACACAACACCAGTAAAACCTAAAAACCCTACAACAGTAAGACATGAACAACCAAATATGGATTAAGCAGAAGAAAATGACCTAAAAATAACTTCAAGAGAATGTTTGAAACCCTTGAAGAAATGAGAAATTCCCTTAAAAAATGGAGGAAAAAAACAAAAAATTGGAAGACATCAGCAAATAACTTAAAGAAAACCAAGAAAAAGAAAACATGAAAGAAACTATTCAGGACTTAAAAACTAGAGGCAATAAAGAAAAAATAAGCTGAGGGAATTATAGAAACAAATGAGAAAATGATTAGGAACCATACACAAGCATGGACAGCAGAATATAAGAGATGGAAGAGAGGATCTCAAGTGTTGAAGATACAATAGAGGAAATACTCAGTTAAAGAAAACATTAAACCTAACAAAAGCTTAACTTAAAATATCCAGGAAATATGGAACACCATGAAAAGGACAAAACTAATAGGTATAGAAAAAGTTCAACTCAAAAGCACAGAAAATATATTTAACAAACTCATAGAAGAAAACTTTACAAATCTAAAGATATGCCTATGAAGATACAAGAAGCTTATGGAACACCAAATAGACTGGATTCAAAAAGAAAGTCTTCTCGCCACATAATATCAAAACATTAACATACAGAGTAAAGAAAGAATATTAAGAGCTGTAAAGGAAAAAGGCCAAGTAACATATAAAGGTAAACCTGTCAGAATTACACCTGACTTCTCACTAGAGACAATGAAAGCCAGGTCATGGTCAAGCATTATGCAGACATTAACAGACCATGGATACCAGCCCAGACTACTATACCCAGAAAAAACTATCGATCACCATAGAAGGACAAAACAAAATATTCCATGACAAATCTAGATTTCACCAGTACCTAGCCACAAATCCAGCCCTACACAAAATACTAGAAGGAAAACTCCAACCCAAGGAAGATGGCTACACCAACAAAAACACAATTGATGATCTCCTAACAGCGAATCCCAAAGAACACAATTTAGTTTTCATTGTTGGCGATGTTAATTTAACAGAAGACAGAAATCACTGGTTATTAATATCCCTTAATGTGAATGGACTCAACTCACCTATAAAAAAGCACAGTCTAACAGACTGGATACAAAAACAGAATCCATCCTTTTTCTGCATACAAGAAACACATCTCAACCTCAAAGACAGACATTGTCTCAGAGTAAAGGGTTGGGGGAAAATATACTAATCAAATGGACTTAAGAAACAAGTGGGTGTAGCTATCCTAATATCTAACAATAGACTTAAAAGCTAAAAAAAATCAAGTCAAAAGAGACAAAGAAGGTCATTTCATATTAGTCACAGGAAAAATCCATCAAGAGGAAATCTCAATACTGAACATCTATACCCCAAATATAAGGGTACCATCATATGTGAAAGAAACACCTCTAAAGCTTAAATCATACATTAAACCCCATCCCCTCACACACACTTAAGAATGGGAGACTTCAACACTCCCCTCTCACCACTGTACAGGCCAATCGGACAAAAAATGAACAGAGAAATAAGGGAACTGACAGATGTTATAACTCAAATGGACTTAGATATCTATAGAATATTCCATCCAAACAAAAGAATATACCTTCTCATCACCTCATGGAACTTTCTCAAAAATTGACCACATACTCAGTAATGAAACAAACCTCAATGAATACAAAAAAATGGAATAACCCAATGTACCTTATCAGATCACCATGGTTTAAAACTTGAAGTCAACAGCAATACTAATTCCAGAAAACCCACAAACATGGAAATTAAGCAATGCTCACCTGAGCCAATGGGTCAAGGAAGAAATTAAAGACTTCCTAAAATTCAATGAAAATGACCACACAACATATCCAAATTTATGGGACACAATGAAAGCAGTGTTTAGAGGAAAGTTCATAGCACTAAATGCTTACATAAAGAAGCTGGAAAAATTCCACACTAGTGAATTAATAGAACATTTGAAAACTTTAGAACAAAAAGCAAACTCACCTAAGAGAACTAGACAGCAGGAAATAATCAAACTGAGAGCTGAAAACAAAATAGAAACAAAGAAAACAATACAAAGAATCAATGAGACAAAGAGTGGGTTCTTCAAGAACAAAATAGACAAACCTTTATCCAAACTAACTAAAAGGCAGAGAGAGATGGCTGAGTGGTTTTGCCAGTTAAAAAAGCTCACAAAACAGATTAACATAACTTTCAAGTTGTAAAGGTCTAAGGACAAATGCAAGTTATCAAGTTTTTCTCATGCTGCCATTCACAGTCTTTAACATTATCGATAAAATGCTGATAAGCTATTAATCAAACTCTGGAAGAGTACTACCACTAGCAGAGCTCAAGATTTTAGATATTCTTTGGTCATTTTCTGAAGATACTTTTCATTGTGCAAAAACATCTGTCACAGTCATGCTGGCATAAATATGCTGCTGTTTACACAATGCATGGGTCTAAAACTTATGTTTTCACTGACTCAGAATTCTTGGGAGTTCCAGGCAGCTGAATTGAAGGAGTCACCTTAGACAGGTCAAATACACCTCTTAATTCCCTGGTCCTAGTACCTTCCCTTAATGACTAGAACCTAACAAAAAGTTTTCTTCATAAACTTAACCTGTTCTCTGCTCTGCCAACACTTCACCAGATCCAAGAGATACCAGATTGTTGTGATCCAGCTGCCCTCACTCCCCCTGACTGACAGCAGAACATACTTGTGGTCTGTAAACTGACAAGGGTGTTTGTGTTCTTTCTGGGCAGTGGGTCTCCACAGAAGCAGTAGAGGTATAAAAGGTTGCTGGGCAGAATAAAGGTTGCTGTTCTTCCACCTGAAAAGAAGCCTCCGTGTCTCAATCCCGGCACCCCTGCCAGTCTTGGCTATCCAGCCAAGTGGCTGTAGCAAGTGGAGGTTCCACTGAGATCTGGAAAGTAGGGATACCTGAACGGGGTCACTCCACCTGCCGGCTAAATTGAGGAGCATATTGGGGAAGGTAAAGTGTTTTTATTTTTCATCACCAGAGAAAATTCTGAGGGACATCCTCCAAAAGATAAACAAGTATAAAGAGGCAGGAGGGTGAATTGAAAGGCCTCAAAAAGTAACTGAAACTCTTAAAGCAACAAGGCACGGAAGTAACAAGGAAGACAGCCAAAGATTTTGTACAGGAGGGGGTTTAAATGTTCCAGACTGGGAACAAGCCAAATCAGATTAAAAGGAGTATGTATGTCTTCATCCCCAGAGATGCTCTGAGGGGTGCCCTCTGGCAGACTGGCCAATAGGGAAGAAATAAAAAGGAGGCAGGAAGGTGAATTGAGGGCCTCAAAAGATAGAATGTGTAGAGATATATGTTATTGTGTTGTCTTTTGTGTTCTGGACTGGAGAAAGACATTTGATTCTGGGATCTTCTAAGAAAGGTATTTTGACTTTAAAATACGGGCCTAAGGATTTGATGCTTTGGAAAAAGTTTCTGCTTTTGTCTCCACAGAGGATGAGAACTGTGGATTCATTGCAAAATGTGGCTTGAATCACTGAGAACCCCTGAAATGTTGATGTAAAATACTCCCAAGAATGCTGCGCCCCCGCTCAGCAGGAAGTAGTCAGACAGGTTGAGAATGCCCAAATTCCCTAAAAGATTGTTAAAGTGGGGTCCCTTCAATGGTTCCAGAGCAAGAGCGGCAAGCCTGCTTCCCTGAGTTCTGCTCCACTCCATGCAGCAGTTTAGATTCAGAGTGAGTGCAGCTGGGGCCAGAAGGCAGCTGGAGCAGAGCTTTGCCACCACAGCTACTGCTGCTGGACTTGCTCTCTCACAGACTGTGCAGACGGCTGAGACTGTCAACCAGCTTGCTGAAAAGAGTCAGCAATGCTTTGAACATATTCTTTGGGCGTATTGACCTTGAACCAACAAGTGGCTCTGGTTCAGGAACAAGTGGACTATCTTTGGACTTTTCAACAGTTATGTGAGTTACTCATGGCACTGTATTGCATGCTTTTGCTACTGTTATGGAACTCAACAGTCATATGAGAGGGGTTTGGAATACTGCTTTTGTTAATTTTACCACCCAGTTAGTGCATGCTATATGGTTGCAGCACTGGTCTGGCTCCTTGGCCCTGTCAGTCTTGGGGATACTTGGTTTAGGGCTATGTGTCTGGGTAGCCACGGATGGGCAATACTTTGGGGGCAGGATGCTACCTAAGACAGAGAATATTAGAGGGCTATTCCCCATGACATGCAAGGTATTATGAAATAAAATTGGGGAGTTGTTGTGATCCAGCTGCCCTCACTTCCCCTGACAGTAGAACGTCCTTGTCGTCTGTAATTGACAAGGATGTTTGTGTTCTTTCTGGCCAGTGGGTCTCAACAGAAGCAGTAGAGGTATAAAAGGTTGCTGGGCAAAATAAAGGTTGCTGTTCTTCCATCTGAAAAGAAGCCTCCGTGTCTCAATCCTGGCACCCCCTGCCAGTCTTGGCTATCCATGCTGCACTGGCTGCAGCACCAGACCATTCCACACCACAAATCCTGGACAGAAGCAAAGCAACCAGGTAGCTCAGGAAGTGACCAGAACCCCAGCTTTCTCAGGTCCCAAGGCTGATGCACACAAATTAGCAGGAAGCAGTCTTAAGAACTCGATACCCTAGTCACCTTAACCTTTCATGCCTAACTCCTTGCCTTTTTATTATAAAAGACAGAAATGTTATAATCTGCTAGCCTGCCTTGTCACCTGGGTACCCTGTCCCTTTAAGAGACAAGTCCCTCCCACTCCCCCTTCCCAATGAGGCAAGCTAATCTTTTGCCTGCCTCCTCTTCCTCTTTCCTTGTCTTCCTTTTGAAGTAGCCTCTGCCTCTCCCTTTCCCCTCTTCCTCTTCTCTCTGTCCCTCTCTTCCTCATCCCTGCATAACTCCCTCACCCTTATACCCTTCCCAATACCCACTAAAACTATACCCAAGCTACCACCACATGGCATATCTGTCTCCCAGCTGCTGTGGCCTTGGGTCACTCACTCCATAAATCATTCATGGGCCCCATTACATGTGGCCAGGCTGCCCTAGTTTCCACATAGTGGTACTGAGTTTACAGTCTGCATAGCACTTCCATCATGGAGTCAGTTGTGCTAAGGTCTGGGGCCCTAATATAGTGTCTACATGACTCTCACAAGAAAGGTGGGCTTGGGAGATGGCTCTGTTGGTAAGTGTTTGCTATTCAAGCCTGAGAACCGGAGCTCTGTGCCCAGATCATTCAGAGCTGGAAACAGTGGAATGAATTGTAATGCCCACATTGGGAGGCAGACACACATTCCATGGGGTTATCCACCCAGCCATCCAGCCCAGCTTAACCAGCAGGAAGATCGAGGTCTCAGTGAGAGATCCTGCCTCAATAAACAAGGCTCTTATGGGATATAGTATCTGAGGTTGACCTCCGACCCATGCAGGTGCAGAAGGGGCATTCATAAAATTAGGAACCATTTGAAGAACTTAGGAACAGAAATGTCACAACTTAGAAGACTTTTTATGGAACACATATGGAATAAGAATCTAGAGTTCCCATAATGAGTCTGACAGGTTCACATCTCCACAACCAGTTTTCCAGGCAAGAGGTAAAGAGTTTTCATAGCCTAAGGAATGGTTCTACTCCAGCAAACAAAGGCTCCAGTTTCTCATAGATGAGTTCTGACTGCTCTATAAGCATTTAAATGGGGTCTTATGAAATACGCACTGTCACTGATCCATGCCACCAACCCTTCCTGTTTAGTTTCTCAGGTTCTCCATCACCCACACACAAACACAAAATCAATTCTGTGAGTATTTCAAGTGAAGGAAATTTGCTTTGCTCATTAGACCTTAAGGGATACACTGATGCTAAGTTAAATGTACTCTTCTGGATATGCCAATTGATGCTAAGTCATAGTACACTCCCAGATTCACTGATGCTGAATCAAATATACACTTTACCAGATACACTGATGCTAAGTCAAATGTACACTCTCCAAGATATGCCAATTCTAAGTCAGACTTACTCTCCTGGAAAAGGCTTATGACTTTCTACTTTACATCAAGAGATCATGCTTGTGTTTTCTTGAATCTTGCATCTATGTTGATATGGATTCTGCCTCCCCACTGAGAGTCAACTTCCAACTTGTGCTTTTTTGTAGTTGTACTTTTTGCTCTTTGGGAGCTGCCACCCAGCTCCCAAATACATACATAGAGACTTATTCTTCCTTATAAATGTCTGGCATTAGCTTGGCTTATTTCTAGCTAGCTTTTAAATTATCCTGTCAGCTTTTCTTAAATTATCCTGTCTATCTTTTGTCTCTGGGCTTACACCTTTTTCTATTCTATACACCTTTCTCCTTTCTCTCCTTCTTACTGTGGCTGCCTATATAACTGGGTGACTGGCCCCTGTCATCCCCCTCTGCTTCCCCTTTTCTCCCTCCATCTTTTTCTTCCTCTATTCTCTCTGCCTGTCCCTCTCATGCCTAGCAACTGGCCATTCTGCTCTTTATTGGACCAATCAAGTGTTTTAGGCAAGAAAAGTAACAGCTCCAGAGAGTTAACAATTGCAACATAAGAATGCAGCACATATTTGTATCATTAAATATTCCATAGCATAAACAAATGTAGCACATCTAAACTATTCCACAACACCTTTCCTTATTCTTAAATTCTGCAAGGATTCTTACTATTTAACTTTTCTTTTATGGATGCCTGAACCTTCCTTGGGGGGAGTGTTTTCATAAGCGTATGTGCGTATGTATGGAAACCAGAGGTCAATGGTTTGCCCTTAGTTTATAAAGTTATTTTAACTTCAAAGCAAGTGAGTAAATGCCCCCTAGTCCTTACTCTGGAAGGTGCTAGAACTGTTTAAGGAAGATAAGCTATGACATGGTTTGAGCCTGACTCAATTTCTCTCATGGATAAAGAGAAATTCATTTCTGTTTGGAAATTTTCTGTATAGAAAAGTGTTCACTGCATTCAAGTTTTCAAAGTTATTGACAAAGTTATTGACTTGCAGTTTGAGCCCTTGCCCTTCCTGCCTCAGGCTCCTGAGTCCTGGATTCCAAGCATGCACTATCACACCGGTACAAATCTATGCTGTGTCCAAGGTCCTAAGGTTGCCTCTTTGTAGAATATTTTAGAATGGTTATTTTAGTCAAATTTCTGGAAGTAGACCCTCGGGTCTCATATGCAAATGTGTTCTTTGGGAAACAGTGAGGAGGTAAGACAGAAGATGCCAACATAATGGGCTGCTCGCCACTGCTTTTAAATTCATGAGAATGTTCTCAAGTGATCATATTTAAGGGCCGCTGTAGTCAACTTCTCTGTTTCTGTGAAAAACACTGACAAACGTCCTTAAAGGAAAAGGCATATTCTGGTTCACACTTCAAGAGCATTGCCAATCATGGTTGGAAGTCAGTGGCATCTGCTTACATCACAGTCTAAATTACAAAGTGAGAATAATGCATGTTGCTGTTCACCTGGCTTTCTCTTTTCTATGAATTCCAGGACCTGGCCAGGGAATGCTATCACCCACAGTGGGCGAGTATTCCCACAAGTAACCCAATTAAGATCATCTCCCACGGGCATGCCCAGGTAGTTCTTGGTTTTATTGACCGGACGATAAACACTGCTGGGCCATGGTACTGGGGTATTTGCACATGTAATCCACTCACTGTTTAAATCTGTTCCAAAGACTGGAGGACTCCACAAGTCATTTAACCAGACCTACATGAAAGCTTTATCTGGCTTCTATCTGGCTTTAGTACAGGCCTTGGGCAGACATCGGACCCTGGCAGCTGACAATAATCCATGCTCACTGATGGAATGAGATTTGAAAGGTAGGCAGTGTTAACAGAGCCCAGCACATTGATTATTTTAAGGTGAATGTTTGGTGTTGTAGAATCACCCCACTCTATTTATTTATTTATTTATTTATTTATTTATTTATTTATTTATATTGAGAAAAAGAAAAAAATGTTTCCGCGTCCTCCCAGCCTCCCATTTCCCTCCCCCTTCTCCCCCCTTCTCCCCCTCCCCCACTCCTCTCCCCCTCCCTCTCCAGTCCAAAGAGCAGTCAGGGTTCCCTTCCCTGTGGAAAGTCCAAGGTCCTCCCCCCTCCGTCCATGTCTAGGAAGGTGAACATCCAAACTGGCTAGGCTCCCACAAAGCCAGAACATGAAATAGGATCAAAACCCCGTGCCATTGTCCTTAGCTTCTCATCAGCCCTCATTGTTCACCATGTTCAGAGAGTCCGGTTTTATCCCATGCTTTTTCAGTCACATTCCAGCTGGCCTTGGTGAGCTCCCAATAGATCAGCCCCACTGTCTCAGTGTGTGGGTGCACCCCTCGTGGTCCTGACTTCCTTCCTCATGTTCTCCCTCGTTCTGGTCCTCATTGGGACCTTGGGATCTCAGTCCCGTGCTCCAGTGTGGGTCTCTGTCTCTATCTCCATCCATCACCAGATGAAGGTTCTATGGTGATGTGCAAGATATTCGTCAGTATTGCTATAGGATAGGGTCATTTCAGGTTCCCTATCCTCAGCGCCCAAGGAACTAACTGGGGACATCACCTTGGGCTCCTGGGAGCCACTCTAGGTTCAAGTCTCTTGCCAACCCTAAGGTGGCTCCCTTAACTAAGATTTGTGCTTCCCTGCTCCCCTATCCAACCTTCCTTTATCCCAATCATCCTGTTTCCCCAAGTTCCCCCCATCCTCCCCTTCTCACTTTTCTCTCCCCCTCTCCCCTTACCCCTATCCCACCCCACCCCCAAGAACCCAATTTTTTGCCCAGCAATTTTGTCTACTTCCCATAGCCAGGAGGATAACTATGTTTTTCTTTGGGTTCACCTTCTTATTTAGCTTCTTTAGGATCACCAATTATAGACTCCGTGACCTTTATTTATGGCTAGAAACCAATTATGAGTGAGTATATCCCATGTTCATCTTTTTGGGTCTGGGTTACCTCACTGAGGATAGTGTTTTCTATTTCCATCCATTTGCATGCAAAATTCGAGAAGTCGTTGTTTTTTTTACCGCAGCGTAGTACTCTAATGTGTATATATTCTACACTTTCTTCATCCATTCTTCCCTTGAAGGACATCTAGGTTGTTTCCAGGTTCTGGCTATTACAAATAATACTGCTATGAACATAGTTGAACAAATGCTTTTGTCATATGATAGGGTATCTCTTGGGTATATTCCCAAGAGTGGTATTGCTGGGTCCAGGGGTAGGTTGATCCAGAATTTCTTGAGAAACCGCCACACTGATTTTCAAAGTGGTTGCACAAGTTTGCATTCCCACCAGCAATGGATGAGGGTACCCCTTCCTCCACAGCCTCTCCAGCAAAGGCTATCATTGGTGTTTTTGATTTTAGCCATTCTGACAGGAGTAAGATGATATCTCAAAGTGTTTTGATTTGCATTTCCCTGATCGCTAAGGAGGTTGAGCATGACCTTAAGTATCTTTTGGCCATTTGAACTTCTTCTGTTGAGAATTCTCTGTTCAGTTCAGTGCCCCATTTTTTAATTGGGTTAATTAGCATTTTAAAGTCTAGTTTCTTGAGTTCTTTATATATTTTGGAGATCAGACCTTTGTCTGTTGCGGGGTTGGTGAGGATCTTCTCCCAGTCAGTAGGTTGCCTTTTTGTCTTAGTGACAGTGTCCTTTGCTTTACAGAAGCTTCTCAGTTTTAGTAGGTCCCATTTATTCAATGTTGCCCTTAATGTCTGTGCCCATCCTGTGCCCATCTGTTGTAGGGTACTTCCCACTTTCTCTTCTATCAGGTTCAGTGTGTTCGGACTGATATTGAGGTCTTTGATCCATTTGGACTTGAGTTTTGTGCATGGTGATAGATATGGGTCTATTTTCATTCTTCTACAGGTTGACATCCAGTTGTGCTAGCACCATTTGTTGAAGATGCTTTCTTTCTTCCATTGTATACTTTTAGCTCCTTTATCGAAAATGTGGTGTTCATAGGTTTGTGGGTTAAAATCTGGGTCTTCTATACGATTACATTGGTCGACTTCTCTGTTTTTATGCCAGTACCACACTGTTTTCATTACTGTAGTTCTGTAATAGAGTTTGAAGTCAGGGATGGTAATGCCTCCAGAAGTTCCTTTATTGTATAGGATTGTTTTGGTTATCCTGGGTTTTTTTTTGTTTTTCCATATAAAGTTGATTATTGTCCTCTCAAGATCTGAAGAATTTTGATGGGACCTTGATGGGGATTGCATTGAATCTATAAATTGCCTTTGGTAGGATTGCCATTTTTTACTATGTTGATCCTCCCAATCCAAGAGCAAGGGAGATCCTTCCATTTTCTGGTATCAGCACTGATCAAAGAAAACAGCAAAGCCATTTTCTGGTATCCTCCTCATTTTCTTCAATGCCTTAAAGTTCTTGTCAAATAGGTCTTTCACTTCCTTGGTTAGAGTTACCCCAAGATATTTTATGCTGTTTGTGGCTATCGTGAAAGGTGAAGCTTCTCTGATTTCCCTCTCTGCTTCCATATCCTTTGTGTATAAGAGGGCGACTGATTTTTTGGAGTTGATCTTGTATCCTGCCACATTTTACTAAAGGTGTTTATCAGCTGTAAAAGTTCTTTGGTGGAGTTTTGGGTGTCGCTTATGTACACTATCATATCATCTGCAAATAACGAAAGTTTAACTTCTTCCTTTCCAATTCGAATCCCTTTGATCCCCTTATGTTGTCTTATTGCTATTGCTAGAACTTTAAGCACTATATTGAAGAGGTATGGCGAGAGTGGACAGCCTTGTCGTGTTCCTGATTTTAGTGGGATGGCTTTGCATTTCTCTCTGTTTAATTTGATGTTAGCTGTCGGCTTGCTGTAAATAGCTTTTATTACATTTAGGTATGACCCTTGTATCCCTAATCTCTCCAAGACTTTTATCATAAAGGGATGTTGAATTTTGTCAAATGCTTTTTCAGCATCTAATGAAACGATCATATGGTTTTTTTCTTTCAGTTTATTTATATGATGGATTACATTGATAGATTTTCATATGTTGAACCAGCTCTGCATCTCTGGGATGAAGCCTACTTGATCATAATGGATAATATTTCTAATGTGTTCTTGGATTCGGTTTGCCAGTATTTTGTTGAGGATTTTTGCGTCGATGTTCATGAGTGAGATTGGCCTGTAATTCTCTGTTGCGGGAGGTCCTTCCGCTCCTCCAGCCTATAGCTGCTGAGATGCCAGCCCATTGGGGCGTAGTCTCTCTCCCTTTAAAAAAGTGGCTACTTCCCTCCACTCTTTCTCTTCGCTTCAGGCGACTAGACTCCATCCTGACTGCGCAGACGGCTGTTGTCTGGAACGGTTATCTGTACGTTTTTTCCCCTTTAAATAAATACCACCCTATTAATCATAATTCCAAACTAGTGTGGCATTGTTTGTGTCTTACGCCTTCATCTGGCGCCCGAACGTTTGGTTTTTAGGACCTCTCCTTCCCCAGCTTGGCTGCCGGCCGCGAGTTCGGCTTGGCGCGAGCCCTCCCTTCCTCAGCCGCAGCCTGTGCTTTGCGGAGGCCTTGTGTCCTGTGCCTTGCGGCAGCCTTGTGGCCTGTTGCCTTGTGCGTGGAGCCAGCAGTTTAATATAAATTATCACGCACTGGCTTTTCTTGCTGCAGTTCTTTATATTTTCCCTTTAGACACCTCAGATTGACTTCAAGTCCCCACGCACCCTATCGTCTGCCTCCCCAAGTGGATTTAAACTCCACAGGCCCACGTAGTCTCTGCCTGCGTGGTTTGCTCTTTTCTGAGTCGTTTTTAAATCTCCCTTGCAAGTACAGCTCTTAAGCAGTGCGAAACAGAGCACGCGGTTGCCGAAAGCTGCAAGCCCTCGGGGTGACTCTGTCACATGGAGGCATACACGGCTTCCGGGTTACTCTTCTCTACCCCTGGATTCTGGGTTTATGGTTCCATGTACAGAATTGATTTAATTACATTTACTTTGTTGAGCAACTTGCATTTCCCAGTTTTTAACAAATACTAGGCGGACCCTGAAACAGGACCCCATTTTCGTCACGACTTGGCAACACCGCCACTTGCTGGATAATAGGTAATATGGCAGTTTTTGTTTCCAACATGAATTTTACTGTTTTGGCTACCAATACAATGGGTTATATCATGCAAGGTTTATATGACTATGGGGATAAATTAATTTACTGGTTACTAGGTTTCAGTATTCTTTTGCATATTCTATCATTTAGGAAGAATATGGCACTCCTAAGAACCATACTATTTTTACTAGAAACTCATGCAGGTCAGGAGATTCAGGATTCAAAAGAGACAATAATAAAGACAATAATAAAAAGACTTGAAATGATTGAAGAAATTATTGGAGCTGGTGGACAGAGTAATAAGGCACAAGGACAGGATACAATGCCAACACCCGCTATTAGAACTGGCTTACCCAGGGTTTTAATGGCATACCCTATACTTAATTCTGACAAAGCGTCAACTTCTAAAGGCTCAAAGGGAGTCAGAGAAGCTAGATGGACGCCAAGAGCAATGAATGATCTGAAAGAAATTAAGCAGGCTGTTGTTAATTTTGGCTTGCACTCTGCATATATAAAGGAAATGATAAGGACTTGGGCTTCTACTGCTAGAGCTACCCCCCATGATTTCCATCAGTTAGTGTCTGCAGTTTTAGATAAGGGACCTTCCTTGATGTTTGGAATTTATTTCAGAGAAGAATCCAAACATATGGAACAGCAAGGAAGAGCAGAAGGTGTCGAGGTTTCCCAAGATCAAATTCTTGGTGCAGGAGAATATGCTGATCCACAGGTCCAAGCTCTTTATGAAAATGAAGTACTGTGTTTTTGTCACCAAGCAGCTTTAAATGCTTGGAATAGGATACAAGATAAAGCAAAAAGGGTTGAATCATATACCAAAATTAGGCAGAGACAGAGAGAAACCTTAATTGACTTTTTGCAAAGATTAATTAAGGCTCTGGACATAGGGGTAACAGACCCAGAATCTAGACGAATACTTCTTGAATCTCTAGCTTTTGAGAATGCAAACATAGAATGCAAAAAGATAACTGGGCCTTTAAAGTCTAGATCAGCACCTATGGATGAATGAATTCAGCATACGATGAATGTTGAGATGTTTAGCTATAGTGATGAAGTGATTTCCACAGCAATGAGGAGACATCAAACTGCCAGGTGTTTTAATTGTGGTAAATTAGGACATCTGAAAAGGGATTGCAGGCACAGAATTTCTAGGAATAATATCTCCTCTGCGAATGACAAAAATAGGAGACCTAGGCCTTCAGGTATATGTAGGAGATGTGGTAAAGGCTGACATTGATCCAACGAATGCAGGTCAACAATAGACAAACAAGGCAACCCGATACCATTGGGAAACTCCTTGAGGGACCTCTCGCAGGCCCCCAAGCCAACAGTGGCCCAGTCATTCCCAGTCACAGTGGAGAACGTGCCTCACCAAGAAAATTAAAAGCTGCAATTTCTGCTGAAAAAAGTAATACTGGTCTAAATGATGAATTACGCATGGAGGATGAGTCAAAAAATCCAGTAGGACAGAGTAAACATATATTTTGGCAGACTTCTATTAACGATCAAAGACCAAAGCTAAGAGTCTGTATAAATGGCACTTTTATTGAAGGCTTATTAGACACAGGTGCGGATGTAAGTATGATTACTCCAGAATCTTGGCATCCGAATTGGCCTCTTCAAGAGGTAGATGTTCAGTTTCTGGGAATTGGAACCCTATCTCGTGTAAAACAAAGCACAAGATGGGTTGAATGCATTGGACCCGAAGGGCAAATAGGAAGACTAAGGCCATATTTCTCTCATGACTTGGCCAAGTTATTTATTATACAAGACCTAAGCTAGTTAGAATAGGATATTTGTACTTATTGTATATAATTTCATAGTAGGTTTAGAACTCTCTTACTTAAACAAAAGGGGGAGGTGTCGCAGGAGGTCCTTCCGCTCCTCCAGCCTATAGCTGCTGAGATGCCAGCCCATTGGGGCGTGGTCTCTCTCCCTTTAAAAAAGCGGCTACTTCCCTCCGCTCTCTCTCTTCGCTTCCAGTGACTAGACTCCTTCCTGACTGCGCAGAGGGCTGTTGTCTGGAACGGTTATCTGTAAGTTTTTCCCCTTTAAATAAATACCACCCTATTAATCATAATTCCAAACTGGTATGGCATTGTTTGTGACTTACGCCTTCAATTCTCTTTCTTGGTTGAGTCTTTGTGTGGTTTTGGTATCAGAGTAACTGTAGCTTCATAAAAGGAATTTGGTAATGACTCTTCTGTTTCTATATTGTGAAATACATTAAGGAGTATAGGTATTAGGTCTTCTTGGAAAATCTGGTCGAATTCCGCATTGAAACCATCTGGTCCTGGGCTTTTTTTGGTAGGGAGGTTTTTGATAACAGCTTCTAATTCTCCGCGACTAACAGGTCTATTTAGATCATTCACCTGGCCCTGGTTTAACTTTGGTATATGGTATTTATCTAAAAAAGTGTCCATTTCTTTTACATTTTCCAGTATTGTGGCATACAGGCTTTTGTAGTAAGATCTAATGATTCTCTGAATTTCCTCTGTGTCTGTGGTTATGTCCCCCTTTTCATTTCTGATCTTATTAATTTGCATATTCTCTCTCTGCCGTTTGATTAGTTTGGAAAGGGGTTTATCAATCTTGTTGATTTTCTCCAGGAACCAGCTTTTTGTTTCATTGATTCTTTGGATTGTTTTCTGTGTTTCTATTTTGTTGATTTCAGCCCTCAGTTTGATTATTTCCAGTCTTCTACTCCTCCTAGGTGAGTCTGCTTCTTTTTTTTCTAGAGCTTTCAGGTGGGCTGTTAAGTCTCCAATGTGTGCTTTCTTTGTGTTCTTTAAGTGGGCACTTAGTGCTATGAACTTTCCTCTTAGGACTGCTTTCATAGTGTCCCATAAGTTTGAGTATGTTGTTTCTTTATTTTCATTGAATTCCAGGAAGACTTTAATTTCTTTCTTTATTTCTTCCTTAATCCAGGTATGGTTCAGTATTTGACTGTTCAGTTTCCATGAGTTTGTAGGCTTTCTGGGGGTAGCCTTGTTGTTGAATTCTAACTTTAATCCATGGTGATCTGATAAGACACAGGTGGTTACTAATATTTTTTTGTAACTATGGAAGTTTGCTTTGTTACCAAGTATGTGGTCAATTTTCGAGAAGGTTCCATGAGCTGCAGAGAAGAAGGTATATTCTTTCCTATTTGGGTGGAATATTCTATAGATGTCTGTAAAGTCCAATTGATTCATTACCTCCATTAATTCTCTAATTTCTCTGTTAGGTTTCTGTCTGATTGACCTGTCCATTGGTGAGAGAGGAGTGTTCCTACTAATAGTGTGTGCGGTTTGATGGCTGCCTTGAGTTTTAGTAATGTTTCTTTTACGTACGTGGGTGCTTTTATATTAGGGGCATAGATATTCAGGATTGAGACTTCATCCTGATGAATTGTTCCTGTTATGAATATAAAATGACCTTCTCCATCTCTTCTGATTGATTTAAGTTTGAAGTCAACTTTGTTAGAAATTAGTATGACCACACCTGCTTGTTTCTTAGGTCCATTTGCTTGATAAGCCTTTTCCCAGCCCTTTACTCTGAGTAGGTGCCAGTCTTTGTGGTTGAGGTGTGTTTCTTGTAAACAGCAGAATTTTGGATCCTGTTTTCGTATCCAATCTCTTAGCCTGTGCCTTTTTATAGGTGAGTTGAGTCCATTAACATTAAGTGATATTAATACCCAGTGGTTGTTAACTCCGGTCACTTTTTTAGTAGTAGACTTTGTGTTTCCCTTCTTTGAGTTGTGCTGGTGAAGGGTTTCTAGATGTCCGAGTTATTGTGGTCATTGTTGGACTCCTTGGTTACTGATTTTCCTTCTATTACTTTCTGTAATGCTGGATTTGTGGCTATGTATTGTTTAAATTTGTTTTTATCCTGGAAAATTTTGTTTTCTCCATTTAAGTGAATGAAAGCTTGGCTGGGTATCGTAGTCTGGGCTTGCATCCATGGTCTCTTAGTTTCTGAAGTACATCTATCCAGGACCTTCTGGCTTTCATGGGTTCCATAGAGAAGTCAGGTGTAAGTCTGATAGGTTTACCTTTATAAGTAACTTGGCCTTTTTCCTTTGCAGCTCTTAATATTCTTTCTTTATTCTGTGTGCTTTGTGTTTTGATTATTATATGGCGAGGGGATTTTTTTTTTGATCCAACCTATTTGGTGTTCTATATGTTTCTTGAACCTTCATAGGTACATCTTTCTTTAGGTTGGGAAAGTTTTCTTCTATAATTTTATTAAATATATTTTCTGGATCGTTGAGCTGCACTTCTTCTTCTACTCCTATTATTCTTAGATTTGGTCTTTTTATTGTGTCCCACATTTCCTGAATGTTTTGTGATGAGAGTTTGTTGGACTTGCTGTTTTCTTTGATCAGTGCATTTATTTTCTCTATGGTATCTTCAGAATCTGAGATTCTTTCTTCTATCCCTTGTATTCTGCTGGTTATGCTTGTTTCTGTAGTCTCTATTCATTTACCTAGACTTTCCATGTCCAGCGGCCCTCTGTTTGTGTTTTCTTCTTTGCCTCCATTTCAGTTTTCAAGTCTTGAACTGTTTCCATTATCTGTTTGATTGTTTTTCCTTGGTTTCCTAGGGTATCATTCACTGATTTATTCAATTCTTCAAACTTTCTGTTATACTTCTCATCCATTTCTATAAGGGCATTTTTTACATGTTGTTTAAGGGCATCGATCACTTTCATAAAATCAATTTTTTCTACTTCTTCTTGATTAAGGTGTTCATGTCCTCCTGTTGTGAGGTTGCTGGGTTCTGGTGGTTTCATGTTGTTTTTCAGATTGTTGGGTGAATTCTTGCATTGGCGCCTGCCCATCTCTTCCTCCGAATGCCTCCCTATGGATCTTCTTTTACAGGATCAGGTCTCCTTGCCTACTGATGTACCTTCCCAGTGATGGCACTCCCCAGTGATGGCTCTCCTGGTACTGAGATCAGATCTCCGTGCTTGTTGGGTAGCTCATAAACAAAGCACCTACCCTGCTTGCTGCAGGCAGGCCATTGAAACAAGGAGCTCCCTCGCGCCCCAAGAGGAAAGGGAGGCAGAAAGAGGGAGGGCTCTGGATGCAAGCTGGGTGGGATAGGAAGAGAGAGGCAGTATGCTGGGAGTATAGGCCCAGCAGGAAGCCCAGGAAGTGACCCCCCCACTCTTTTTCAAAGTCTCTGCTATCTTATGTATTTTGGATCATACATACACAGCATCCAAAGAGGTAAGAAAAAATACTTGGTATAGGAAGAAAAGATAGTTCACTTACAGAAAATGTTAAAGTTGGCCCAAATTTCCTTTTACACTCTACTTCCTGTATTGAGAGTTCAATTTACAACAGTTGTAGACACATTTCTAAACTCTTCATCTACATGTCAATTCAATCTTAACACGAAGAATTCAATGTTTCCATAGTTCCAAGCATGTGGGAGTCGATTTAGATAATGAAGGGCCAAGTCTTTTTGGGCCAGCCAAGGTGGTTGCTCTGCATAGCAGCACTGGGTGGTTGATGCATCTCTGGAGGCACCTCTAGAAAAGACGGCGACTGCCCACAGTGTGCTTTCTCTAGAATCCAAGAGTTTATTCAATTTACAAAATGACTCAGTATAGGGGGATTAACTCTTCTTGGAAAACTATCATTAATCATTAGGGATGGGAGGTGGAGGAACATGCTGCCTCCCATCCTACAGAGGGTCAACCATACTATTATCCTCAGATCCATCCAGGGGATCCAGATGTCCGTAGCAGGAGCCAGCTAAGCAATGTTTCTTTTATTATTTATTATTATTATTATTATTATTATTATTATTATTATTATTATTATTAATTAACCTTTCCTCCAAACCATGCCCTAGTCTAGACTCACTACCAAACTAAAGCTCCTACACCCAAGTTTGCTCAGACCCTCATTTCAGGAGATCAGAAAGATAGGGTGGTGCAATGCCTCAAAGTCTGATAATCTGATGCACCACCTGGCCATTTTGTAAGTATTCTACATATATTTTGAGAGTATATAGTTTAAGATGTTGAACTTTGGGCTGGCAGAATGGGCCTGCAGATAAAGACATTCATTGCTAAGCATTTTTGACCCAAGGTCAACTTATAAAATCCACATGGAAGGAAAGAACTTTTAAGAAGTGTCCTCTGACCTCCACAAATGAGCCATACACCAACACACATACACCATATAAATGTAGTTTAACAAAACTTAGAAAGATATTGAGTGTAGTGACCTATGTGTTCCTCAGGTCAACATATTAAGTGCTTGTTCAAGTGTTGGGTCCCTTGAGGACAGGCCTTTCAGCCCCACTTGATCTGTTTTGTACTCTTGTGGTTGGTTGTTCCGAAAACAAAGACAGGAAAAATTTGTTGTTTTCGGCAATGTTTTTAAGGATGTTTTCCCCTAAGCCATGTGAATTATGGTGATGAGCTTCCTGCTTTTGCTGGCTCAGCCTCCCCTGCTGAGAGTTATATATACTGTGTGAGAAAGTGGAATAAAGGCTTGCCTACAGAACCTGAAGTTGTGCTGTGTGTTCATCCTGATGTCCCTCGCTCAGAGAACTACAGTTGCCATGCTGGCGTGGTATTCAAGTCTTGTCTGCTTGACCTATTGTACACACAGCAAATACAGGACATTGATGATGTCTCATGTCACTTGGCCCTGCCCCCTGCCCCAGTGGCTGACTGGCATCTTCTGAAAAGGGATACACCATATTTATGTTATCCTTCAATTCCTACTCCAGGTTTGCCTTCCTGTGTGGTGGTATAGCTGAGGAGGCCATAGAGCTCTGTTCAGAGCCCATTCCTATGTGAAAGGATGTAAAAAAGGCAATGCTACATAAAGGGAACCACTCATGAGGGAGAGGGACTGGAGACTGACTTCTCAAACTTTCAGAATACTCCTCTCACAAAGATCTGTCAGTAACAAGCAGTCAAAGATCATTACTGCTCTGTTCGCAGATGGCGACAGGCCCTCTCAAGTCCCAACTGAAGCTTGGACTCACAGAGACAGTGTTGTGGAATATTAGCTTAAGGCGTGTCAACATTTGTTTACACTGTGGAATATTTTTGTTAAAATGCAATACATCTTTGCATTATTAATGTTGCATTTGTTTAACTGTTACTTTGCTTGACTAAGACATTGGATAGGTCTAATAAAGAGTTGAACAGCTAATAACAAGGCAGGAGAGATAGGTGGGGCTGCCAGGCAGAGAATAAATAGGAAAAACAGGGAGGAAGAAGAGGAGAGAAGGATGCCAGGGTTCAGGCATCCAGCCACACAACTAGCCATGAAATAAGAAGGAAGGGAAGGAATATAGAATAAAGGTAAAAGCTCAGAGGCAAAAGTTAGGTGAGATAAATTAAGAAAAGCTGAGTAGAAATAAGTCAAGCTAAGGCCTGGCACTGATAATAAATCTATGTATTTACTTGGGAGCTGGGTGGTGGACTCTCAAGAACAAAGAGAAAAAACAGACAGTGCCTGGTCTCCCAGTGAGATATCTACACATCTGGGCTGTCTGTCCCCATGCTCCTCTGAAGCTCACTCCACATACAAGGCAGAGTAAGGCTGTGTTAAGATCTTCATAGCAATCCTGACCAGTGAGGAACAGGAGTCAATACAGGAAATGTCCGTGCTGCCCCCTTTATTGCTGTCTGTAAGTACAGGTGTGTGCCTGCCGTAGTGAAAACGTGGAGGTCAGAGGCTGGTCGGGGGGGTCTGTCCAGCACCTTTCCCTGGGATCTGAGACTCGAGCGCGGGTCATCAGGCTCACTCACACTGCAAGCACCTTTATTCAGGAAGCCATCTCTCATCAGCCCTGATGCCCATCCCTTACATGAACAAAGAGGAAAGATGTTTTTCTACTCCTCAGAGATCCAAGGAGAGAACAAGATGTGTTGAGCATTTCTGAAATCCTCCCCATTCCAGAATGAAGTAGATGTAGAAAGGGGCCTGCTGGGAAGGGTGCGGATTTAGTTCCTGACCATTGAGGCAATGGAAATGACGATGGTACAGAGTTTGGCTTTCCAGTTTTTATTGCATTTATTGTATTATGTACAGGGGCGATCACCAGCACTCATCATCTTCTGCTTCCTGACTGTTGAAGTCATGTGACCAGCCACCTATCACCATTTCCATGACTTCCTGGTCATGGCCTAGTCCTTCAAATCATTGAGCGCAAGTAAGCCCTTCCTCAAGTTGCTTGCCAGGCAATACTCTTTGAATTCTCAGTCTAAAAGACTGGTGGATTCATTATGAGGTGAAATGGTTTTTATGGGCATGGCCCCAAAGTGTTATGCACCAACCTTTAGTAATTTAAAGTATACAGTTTGACTTTTTGTACATGCTTATATGGCATAGACTTCAGGGTACAGTCCAGAACAAGCTTTTCTATGATTCATTAAATTAATGAGGAAATAGATGGGTATTCCCCATTCTATATGCTTGCTTCAGCAAGATCTAGGTGAGGATGCTGTGGAGCCCATTGTTAAAGAAGCCACATGATGTTGGCTGAGAAAAAGAGCTGGCATAATTATCCTTCAGGAGAGAGGATTCTTAGAAAAGATCCTTGACCAGGACAGGGTTTGGAGTGAACATTAGAAAAGAAATACTAACAGCATAATAGGGCCTTAAAAGGAAAACAAAACAAAAACTTAAAACTTAAAAACTTAAAACAAAAACTTTCAGAAGGATTAGCTTGAATATGAGTTCTCTCTTGCAGGTTCTTTCTCTGTCTGGGTTTCTCTGTGTCCTGAACTTACTCTAATGTTGGGTAATGAAGGACAGGGCTTCACACCCCCACTTGATCTGCTTTGCACTCTTGCAGTTGGTTGAAAACAGGAACAAAAACAAAAATCTGTTGTTTTCAGTAGTGTTTCTAAGGATGTTTACCCCTAAGCTACTGAGTTACTGTGATGAGCTTCCTGCTTTTGCTGGTTTGGCCTCCCCTGCTGAGGGCTATGTATACTTGTGAGAAAGTGGAATACAGGCTTGTCTGCAGAACCTGAAGTTGTGTTGTGTGTTAATCCCGAAGTCCGTCACTCAGAAGAACTACAGTTGCTGTGCTGGCACAGCAAAGTGGAGGCTCCCACTGAGATCTGAGAATGAAGGGGTAGTGGATGGGGTCATCCTAGGCTGGTAAGAACAGATTGGGGTTAAAAATGGGATCCACAAGCAGTAAGAGAAACCTGATATATCAGATAGCTTAATTGTTAGAGAAACAAGGAACCGCGGTCAAAGAGAACTAGAGAGGATTTTTTAATATAGCCACAGCAAGCCCATGACTTTTGACAGGTGGAGGTTTGAACATCTCCAATTGGAAACAGGTAAAAACAGATTTGCAGAAATGGCTGCAAAAGGAGGGTACCGTAGCATCCCTATATCTAACTTTTTGCTATGGTGCCTGGTTCGCGATGCCCTGCTTACTGATAAAGTGAAAGTGAGACCGGAGGTCATCATGGTTAAAGAAATACTTGAAAAAATACAGGAGGAAGAGACTCGGTCTGTAGGATTGGCAGAGTCACATAGGGACCAAAAGAAAATGTCAGAGGTACCAGGGGGAACTTTGGAATCAGGCACAGGACTAAGGCTACCGCCAAACTCTGCCCACTTTCAGGTGCAAAACCAGATAGCAATAACCCCTGAGTCAGAAAATAAGGAAGACAACCTCAGCTCTAGTGCACAGAATAATTTATCTGATGAGGAAGCACAGCTAATGCAGGAAATTAAGGTATTTCAGAAAAGGCTGAAGCGCTGTAAGGCAAAGGATTCCTTATGTGTGCTGTCAGCCCCATCTACTTATAATGATGATTGGGGAAGGAGGGAGTCCTGTTGGGGACTGACAGATGACTGGGAGGCCGAAGAGGGCTCAGGAAGAAGAGGTATCTGTTTTCGGCCCCATCACACAGTTGCTCCGGTACCTGTTATAGAGGTACCTGATCCTAACAATCCAGGACAGATGCTGATACAAAATGTGGCCTTGAGCTTTAAGGAGATGAAGCAATTGAAAGAGGCCATGGCAGTATACAGTTTTCAGGCCCCATTTACTCTTGCCATGGTAGAGTCTTTGGCAGCATTGAATCTTACACTTAGTGACTGGCAGCAGCTATGCCATGTGGTACTATTGGGAGGAGATTACTTATTGTGGAGGGGAGAATAAAGAAAGTTGTTTACAAATGGCTAGGTTAAAAGCGCAAGTGGGACAGGCACAGCGCAATCTAGACATGCTAACTGGAGCAGGAGCTTATGCTGACTTGGCCAATCAAATTGTGCTTGTTCCTGCCATATATCTCTAGATGGTGACTGTGGCTACCAAAGCTTGGAAAGCCCACACCACCACCACCAGCATCCCAAGTTATGCAGCAACTGGGATGGAGACAAGGACAGGGGCTGAGAAAAAATCTGCAGGGCCAGTTGCAACCAGTGACACCAGATAAACAAATTACGAGACTGACAGGAGACCGAAGCAGTCTAGGCCATTTTTAGTTAGGGTCACTGTTCCCAAGCCTGTCCAAATTCCTATAACTTGGAAATCTGATGATCCAGTTTGGGTGGAGCAGTGACCCCTGACTCAAGAGAAATTGCAGGTTGCTCATGCCTTGGTTCAAGATTAGCTGCAGGCTGGGCACATTGTCCCCTCTACTTCTCCTTGGAATACACCCATATTTATCATTAAGAAATCTGGAAAATGGAGACTATTACAGGACCTTAGGGCCATCAATGAGATGATGGAGCCTATGGGTCCTTTCAGCAGGGATTGCCCTTCCCTTCAGCCATACCCCGGGGTATGTGGATTTAAATTATAATGGATTTAAAAATTGCTTTTGTACTATTCCTCTAGCCAAGCAGAATTGCTCTCGTTTTGCTTTTAGCCCCCATTCAGTTAATTTTAAAGAACCAGCTTTGCAATGCCATTGGATTATACTACCACAGGGCATGGCAAATAGTCCTACCATATGTCAAACTTAATGTTGCTGCTGCCTTGGAGCCTGTCTGCTGTCAGTTTCCACAGTTATATATTGTTCATTATATGGATGATTTATTAATAGCAAGGCCTGATCAAGATCAACTGCTCAAGGCTTATACTCAAATGCAACAGGATTTAGAGAAGGCGGGGCTAATCATAGCTCCTGAGAAGGTCCAAATTGGATATCAATTGGCCATGGATGGAATTAAACCAAAAAAAAATAATTATTGACACCTCTCATCTTAAAATCTTACATGATTGGCAGCAGTTACTGGGAGATGTACAGTGGATACGCCCCTCCCTAGCAATCAAAACAGGTGATTTAAGACCATTGTATGATATGCTCTTGGGAGATCCTGACCCAACACTCTTAAGACCAGACTGGCTTCAAAACTCAGATCTGCCTGCCTCTGCATCTAAGTGCTGGGATTAAAGGTGTGCATCAGTCTTAATAGCAACAGAAAGCCTATGATCAAAAGCAACTTGGGGAATAAGGCATTTATTTCAGTTTATAATCCTCATGGTACCACCCCATCACTAGAGGAACCAGGGCAGGACTTGTGGTAAAGGTCACAGAGGAGTGCTAATTTAATGTCTTGCTCAGTCTGACTTCTCATAGTACCCTGGCCCAGCAATCCAAGTCCAGTGTGCTTCACCTCCCACATCATTCATCAAGAAAATGTACTCCAGGCCTGCCTACAGGCCAATCTTGCTGAGAGCATTCTCTCATTTGAGGTTCCCTCTTCCCAAATGACTATCTTGTGTCAAGTTGACATAAGATTAATCAGCACAATTGGCCCTTGTTAATATGACATGTAAACATTCAATCAGAGCTTTTCATTTCTTGTCCCCAAGGTATCATATTAATATTAACATAAACCATTCCAGCTTAAAAATTCCAAGTCTTTAAAAAAGTTAAGTCTTTAAAGTTACATGTATCTATAATATCCAAAATCATCTCTAAAATATCCAGAGACTGTAAAATTTCCAAGTCTTTTTTCCTAAAGGCAGAGTTTCTCTGTGTATCCCTGGCTGTACAGGATCTCACTATGTAGACAAAGCTGGCCTTGAACAGAGGTCCCCTGCCTCTGTCTGAGTGCTGGGACTAAAAGCATGTGCCACCACCTCTCAGCTCCAAGTGTCTCAACTGTGGGGTCCTGTAAAATAATTTTTCTACATTCTTACTCAAAGAGGGCATAGCTGGGGCACAATCACAATCAGATCAAAGCAGAACCAAAATCTATGGTGTGAAGTCAGGGTCAGACTTCTAGGACTCACAAGGGGCTGGCAGTGGCACCTCTGTCTCTGCCATTCACACCACATGGAGCTTGTTTCTTAGACTCAAGGTCAGCCCTTCACAGCTGCTGTTCTCAGTGGTTGTTCCAAGGGCCAAGCCTTGACAAAACGATGGGGCTCCTTTGAAACTGAGGTTTGTCTTAACAGTCTCTTGAACTTTCTTCAGGGATGCTAACACTGCCACACGGTACTGTTATGCCCAAATCTGAGGGTCCTCACAAAAGCCAACAAAGGATACCAAGTCCCATATGTAAAAGCAAAGAGCCTTTATTTTAATCAAGTTTGCAAACTCGGTCTCTCTGCAAGTCCAACATATTGGAATATCCGGAGAGCCTCAAGCTCAATTAGAATTGGGTTTTTATAGCAGTAAAGGTGGGGGTGAGGGGTCTCTGAGGTTCAGGACCCCAGATATGTTGTAAGTAGGGGCGGCTGGGCTGCGTCCCCGTCACCTGGCCGCCCGCATGGTTAGCTTATGCCCAAAATAATTACACAGAAATGGTATTCATTTAAATACTGCTTGGCCCATTAGCTCTAGCCTCTTAACCCATTTCTAATAATCTATGCAGCACCACGAGGTGCGCTTACCAGGGAGGATCTTAACCTGCGTCTGTCTGGAGTGGGAGAATCATGGCGACTCACTGACTCAGCTTCTTTCTCCCAGAATCCTGTTCTGTTTACTCCACCCACCTAAGGGTTGGCCTATCAAATGGGCCTAGGCAGTTTCTTTATTAATAAGAAATCACTCCTACATCATTTCCCCTTTTTCTGTTTAAACAAAAAAGAAGGCTTTGAAGGCTTTCATTTTAACATAGTAAAATTACATATAGCAAAACAGTTATCAAGCAAGAATTAAAGTTACAATATTTAGTAAAATTACATATAGCAAAACAGTTATCAAGCAAGAATTAAAGTTACAATATTTATATCTATTTTATCTTTTATCATAACTAAGGAAAACTATAACTATCCATTCTTCAACTCCATCAAAGACTCCAGAAGGATATAATATTACCTAAGCAAACAAGAAATCCAAAACTCTAGAAATGACAGAGACATCTCGCTGCCTGGACAGTCACCCAAAGTTCCTCTGTACCGTTGGGGCATCCATCTTCGGCCTACAGACCCATAGTATCCAGCAGACATTTCCATGAAGCAGGAAAATTTAAAGACAGTTCAGTCATTATCTGCTGTGTCCTGCAGAATGTCCTGTAGATGCTTTCAAGAATCAGGAACCCCGAAAGACCATCTCACCTTTAGGCAAGTTCAGCAGTCCTCTCTCTGCGGGTTCTCTGTGTCCAGTTTATGCAACAGTCCAGGCAAGAGCAGTTTCTTGCCCAAATGACTATCCAACTTCATAAGGATCCTCTTCGATGCCCATCTTCCTCTCGAAGTAGCTGGTGCTGCCAGGAGCAGACATGTCTCCTTGCCATGCAAAGCCCTAAGTTATTAAACCATTAAATGCCATGTTCTGTAGTTTTTGAAAGATATGAAGAATGCCTGTCTGAAATATATCTGTGAACATCTAGAAAATCTAACTAACATGACTACAAGCTTGACTATTATCGATGATTATCCACTAACAACCTATATTTCCTAATTATACATTACATTTTAAATGAACTACACAATCATAATATCTTAATCAAGATCAGAAATACATATACATATAACAAAATTGACCTTAAAATACATACCAATGCAAATTATTCATATCTATATCATATCCCCCTTTAAATGTAAAAGCACATTTATAAACAATATTTGGGAACATGGGCGCAGTTTTTTCTCTCCAAACTGCTTCCTGCTGAATGGGGGCGCTGTTAATCATAGCTTTTATGAGGTAACCTGTGTTCCAGGTTCATCTCAGTTGGCAGTTGAGTGAAGTAAATTTTTGAGGATGTTCACAGCAACCTTTCAGGAGGGCGTGGTCTATCATACCAAATTGGAATAGAAGAAATCCATAGAGTCGCAGCCTCTGTGAAAACAAAAGAAGGACTTTTCCAAAGCATCATAACCTTAGATCCAAATTCTGAAGTCAAGATACCTTTAGAACATATGTGCAGGTTCAGCTTAGCAGCCCATATAATGAAATGTCTCTCTGTACTTAGCTCCTTTACAGTCAAAAAATTTAAAGAAAACACAATAATACAAAGAATCCAGACTCTATGTGAATTTTCCATTTTTACATGGCTTATTTTTCTTTATTTCTTTTAATCTCTAACTATCTGTACTCTGTCTCTATAAAGACTTTACCCTTTTTTTATGGGCATTAACTTTATTCTCTCTATTTTTTTTCTCTCTCTCAAGCCTATGTACATTCATCCAACATTGTGACCCATTTAGTGGTCTGTCTGAATCTGTTTTATTGTGAATCTGTAATTTTTTTACTATCCAGGAGCATTTCTTAAAATGTTAAGCAGTTTTTAAAAACTTAAGTTGCACCATGTACAGGTAATACGGTACCACCTATATCCTGCCCAGTCTAAACTTTAACTGCGCTGTTATCACAGTAATTACGGTAGGTCCTGCTTGGGACCTGCTCAGTTCAGCATGGAGGAGCTGAGCCGCTCCTGCCTCAGAGCCATTTGGTGCCCCTGAGCCATACACAGTTCCAGGCACAGAGCACAGAATTTCTTTTCATCCAAGTTACAGCCAAATCTGACACGCAGAGCACTGCACAGTCTGAAAACACGTCTCTGTATGGTGGCAGGAATCCGCCATGCTCTTCTGCCTGCCTAAGCCTGATTCTGCCCAGGTGCAGGCGGAGAGCGCTGAGCCATCAGCATGGTCTCAGAGCACTCTCCTTCCGATCCCAAGCGGGAACACAAACATCCAGTCCCATAAAAGCCATTGAAATGCTTTAAAGCCAGAGTTCATGCTGGCGGCACAGTCCCAGGAAGCCGCACTTTAAAATGACGCAGTTTTTTTTTCTGCTGCTGTTACCGAATCAGGAAATCTCTCTACAGCACACCACCAACAAACAGCAAAAATCTGTGTTAAACTCTCTCTCCCTTATTTTTAAGCCTTCTCAGGTTTTTAAGTGGATTTAGCCCATCACGTCTGGGCTCCAATCTGTTGCAGTAGGGGCGGCTGGGCTGCGTCCCCGTCACCTGGCCGCCCGCATGGCTAGCTTATGCCCAAAATAATTACACAGAAATGGTATTCATTTAAATACTGCTTGGCCCATTAGCTCTAGCCTCTTAACCCATTTCTAATAATCTATGCAGCACCACGAGGTGCGCTTACCAGGGAGGATCTTAACCTGCATCTGTCTGGAGTGGGAGAATCATGGCGACTCACTGACTCAGCTTCTTTCTCCCAGAATCCTGTTCTGTTTACTCCACCCACCTAAGGGTTGGCCTATCAAATGGGCCTAGGCAGTTTCTTTATTAATAAGAAATCACTCCTACATCACAGATAGGCTGACATTTGTCTAGGGGTGTCCTGGTGAAATGCTGGCAGGTGTTTCTATGTACAGCTCTTGGAATACCAGGAATTTCCTTCGAATGGTCTGTTCTTGGGTGGGGGTCGGGTAATCTCGGCCTGCCAGGCCTTGTCTCAGGGTAAACTTTTTAGACTCCAGACTCCATTTAAATTTATCTATGGCTAGAGTCCCAGGTGATAATGATTAGAAGTAAAGAAACTTCCTTTGGATGACCTGCCCAGACTTAACTTATCATGGCTGGCACTCACAGTATCAAGCCTCAACTCTCTCCATTGCTCCTTTAATCATGGGGCTGCCCCTTCACCAATGTCTTCTGCCTGTTTTCAGGGACTTCAGGAAAAGTGTACTGGTATGTTGGTCACATACGCCCAAATTATGAAACCAAATACCATAGAGGACTTTAGAGAATGCTTGGATGATAAATGAATAGATTCCACTGAACATACGATGCTTGGGAAAATGATGATCTGCACCTTGATAGCTAGACCACTGTTGGGGACAGCATCTTTGCGTGGCTGTAGCCATGTCTTTTACTTATTGGGGAACTAGAAATAAAAGATTCAGTAGTAACTTGGGGGTAATGGGGAAGAAGTGAGATTGTCCTAAAAGGGGTAATTTGTGCATCAAAAACTTCAATGCTTTCTGACTCTGAAGGAAGCTGACGAATAAGAAGCTAGAACTTAGACTGGTAAAATGGCCCCACGGGTTAAGGTGCTCGCTTCAAGGCTGACATCCTGAATTTAATCCTTGGGTCACACATGGAAAGAGATCAGATTCCAGTTCTCATCTGACCTTCACATGTGCACTCACAGAAACATATGCACAGCAGAACTTCAGCACTGCATAAACTGGCATGTGCATGCATGCAATCCCAGTGCTCAGGAACTGGAGGCAAGAGGTTGAGAAGTTTAAGGTCAGGGCTGGAAGATAACTCAGTCAGAAGGGTGCTTGCTACTCAGACATGAGGAACAAATTTCAAACTCTGGCACCCACATATGCAAGAATATCCCCCAATATGAACACTCAAATTTTACAAAAACTTAAGGTCACAAAACAAGGAAATAGGGACAAAAAGATGACATAGTGGGTAATGTTATGCCCAAATCTGGGAATTCCCTGCAAAAGCCAGCAAGAAGACAGAATCCCATATGTAAAAGCAAAGAGCCTTTATTTAAATCAAGTTTGCAAATTTGGTCTCTCCACAAGTCCAACATATTGGAATAACCGGAGAGCCCCAAGCTCAATTAGAATTGGGTTTTTATAGTAGTAAAGGTGGGGGTCAGGGGTTTGAGGTTTTAAGACCCCTGATTGGCTGACATTTGTCTAGGGATGTCCTAATGAGTGTATTCTGACAGGTGTTCCTCTACAGCAGTTGGAATGTTAGCATTTCCTTTAAATGGTCTGTTCTTGGGTGGGGGTTGTAATCTCAGCATGTGGTTCCTCCTGCATCCAGGCATTACCTCAGGGTAAACTGAGACTAAGGCTTCCATTTAAATTCAATGGCCAGAGTTTTACTCTGGCAGCTGATAATGGTTGGAAGTAAAGAACTTCCTTTGGGTGACCTGCCCCTTAACTTATCATGGCTGGCCCCCACAGGTAAAAGCCCTTGAACTCAGGTGGGATTCCATTTCCACACAAATATCTTGACCTGATATTCACTGTGGGGTGCCCACATCATTCCCAACAAACAAAACTAAAAGGAAAATATGACATGCTTTATTTTATTGATTCAGCAAGAAATGAAAGATGTTTATACACTTGATATGGTAGAAGCGGACTGAAAGATCAAGTTATCCTAATGAACCTGCAGGCACTTAGGTAGCATGCCAGAGCCTTGGACAAAATAGCAATAAACCTTTTAGTAAGGGATCCTTGAACAAGATATCTTTAAGGCAATCTTTTTGCCTCAACTCCTTAATGGTTACACCTCTTGTCTTTAAGACTCACTCCTACCCATCACAGAGGCCCAGACATGAGGCCTAGTATAACTTCCTGAGCCTAGTTAGTTTGGAGACCTGTCTCTGGCTACCTGACCTAGACCCACCTCTGCCCAGCCACTGCTAGTGTGGCAGAATATTACTGGCCCTTGTTCCTTACTCTGCCTCAACCCATCCTAAGCTTCTCCACCCCCATCTCAACCCTACACATGTCCCTGCTTGATACCATTAAATGAGATCCTGCTTTGACAGACTCCTGACTCAGTGGGTGTGTTTCTCCCCAGTGGGAAGGGCTCTGTTGTTTGACACTCTCCACCCTGTTCAGCCCCAGGGAGAGTCTGGGCATTCTGGCTCTGCCCCTGCTCTTTCTGTCAGAGAACCTGGCAATGGTATTCCTAATAAGGCCTCTGCCATAGAGACTAAAAACCAGAACATCTGGCAAGGCTGAGGCAGAAGTCTGCCCGCCTCATAGCACAGCACTAAACTGGATTAGATAGCCACGAGGTAATCTGAAGGATACCGTGGTAGCACACATCAAAAGGCAGAGGCAGGTGGATCTCTGAGTTCAAGGACATGCTGGTCATCATGGCAAGTTCCAGGTCAGCCAGAGTTACGTGGTGAAACCCTGTCTCAAAAAGCAGCGCAAGGGAAATGAAAGAACTCTAGTTAACTTCTAGAGTCGGGTAGATGAGGAAGACATCATGCCAAATTTCTGTGAGCGATCATACTCATTGCTTCCCTGAG
Organism: Neodon shergylaensis; assembly: GCA_025134845.1. NCBI lineage: Eukaryota > Metazoa > Chordata > Mammalia > Rodentia > Cricetidae > Neodon > Neodon shergylaensis. Next base: position 650,778 of record JABTXL010006068.1, on the reverse strand, counting down.
CTTCCTTCCCCCACTGGGGTTTAATATGGCTCTGGGGTCTTTGAGTCAGGCCAGAAATTCAGGCAAGCTCCAATGCTGCAGCGAGGTGACAGACAACTGTCAAGTCCCGAGAACAGCAGGCATGGGAGTCTATGCCAGATAAATGAAGGGTGTTTCCGGCCTCCCGCTTAGCCGAGTTGAGTCTGGGCAGTGATCCACTCTGAGCATAGATGGCATCATTTAGCATCTCTCATGGACCACTTTGCTGTGAGCACAGCTGCCGTTCTCCCACCCCAGCCCAGTGACCCGACTTCCTTACCAGAGTTCTCTTGCTGAGTTAAGGGGGACACTGGAAGAAATCTGTCTTCATCATGAAACCTGATGGCTTTGTTAAGGTCAGTCTAAGGACCCCCCAAGGTCTTATGTCTTTGGTAGTCAAAGCACATTTAGTACAGGAAGTAGGAGACTGAGTACATTTGGGGAAAGCCCTGTTCTTCCTAATCCCCAGGCAGATGTGAGTCTAGTCTCCACACTAACCTTTGCATATTATTCAGACCCAACATTCACGTGTATTCACTCCAGTGTCCTCAACCTCAGCACACACCAATAGAGTCAGCGATATCTGGGCCTCTAAGATCAGCACAAATGTCCCTGGGATTGGCCTGTGTACACTTGAGGAAACCACTTCTCCCATTACACTGGGCCAGAAGGTGGTGAGTGGACATTCTCCAAACTGGGAACAGATTCCTGTGATGACTGCTCTTGGTTGTCAGCCTGACTGTATGAACTACAATCCAGAGATGGAGGACACACGTGTGATCCAGATCTTGAGGCAGGAAGACAACTTGTCCTTGAACTTCAGTCGCAGTTAGCCATTGTAGTACTGCAGCCTGTAAAGTCATTCCAGTGAACTGTGTGGGGGAGGGAGGGAAGGAGGTTCATTCCATAAGTTCTGCAACTCTACAGAACCCTCAACAATATATTCCCCTAAAGGATAGAATAAAAAACCCAAACAAGGACCTTACTTGAAAAGCATTTAGACAGGGCTCTTACATCTACCTGCTGAATCCAAAGAGAAGGTGGCAAAACTCTTGCAAAGCCCCAAGAACAAGCAAAGTCTGTTGGAAACACTCACTAGCTTGTTGACAAATGGACTCAGACAAGACCAAGTTCTAGGGCATTTATTTCTTTCAGGAAGTGTAAATGGTATGACCCTTGAGAAGTCAGGACTGCCTTTCAGAGGGAAATCTGTCTTAAGTTCCCTCTCCTGAGAACATCAAATCCTCAAAGGGGCAGGACAGGACAGCCTGTTATCTTCAGGGCAGAAGAATTTTGAGTTTGATGCCTTGAGATACAATTTCCTCAGTCTCCTAGATTTTTCCACTTTAGATGAGTTCAACACTACCTTAGGGAAACCAACCTACCAAAATGATCTGGAGAACAGAGAAATCATTGTACAAGGTAGGTTGGGATTCAGGCACACTCCTATGCTTCAGGGAGATGACAAAACCAGGAGCCAAACCCTGTGAGCTACACAGGGTCACAGTCCTACAAAGTTTCAATATGGGGATCAGAGGTAGAATGTTGGGACGGAGGCTACTTGTGTGCTGAGAAGCCAAGCTTGCACACAGTCCTGTCATCAGTTAGGATGTCAGCCAACCCCAAACCAAGAAACTTAGTGTCTTATAGCTATCTTTCAAGATAAGTGGCATTGAGCCTAGGTTCCCCATTAGATACAACAAATCCTTTGAACCCCATTCAAAAGACATCAAATGTATCACCCACTTTGCTTTCAATTGGGAATCTGTTGAGTACATTTTTGAAGTCAAAGCTAACCATCATCCCAGGAAACCTCTTTAGGAGCTGCAGCAAGGAACACACCATGAGAAATCTGGAATGAGACCTTGTGATGTCATTAGACTTGTCCCTACCAACAAGAAGGAGCTGAATACACAGCCTGCAAAAGGCCTTTTGCTCAAGTCCACTGAGCTGTTTTGCTGATAGTCTGGTCACCACAATGGGGCCTCATTTTGGCATCTGTGAAACCTGCTTTCTCAAGGTTATTTTGTAATGAAAACTGGAGAAAAAAATGTCATTTTTTCAGCTGTCTGGTGACCTGAAAACAGGCATTTGAAAAAAAATACAGTGCAACATAAGGACCTGTTGATAAATATTTCCAGTGGGATTTAGAGATGACAGAATGGCCAGCCTCATAGTAAAAAAACCAAGTTTTGGTATCAATAATGCACTATTAACTATAGTGAAGAAAATAAGGCAGGGTCTTAGCATAAGAGTAAAATTAGAAGTAGTATGTTACCATGCCGTGCCAGCGCGGGCTGGAACCAAGAGTCTCGGCGGAGGTGTCCAGGTTGAATGAATACACAGAGCACGAGCTTGAGGTGGAACAGCTTTTCTTTATTATCTGCTGGGCTGGTTTTATAACATGGCACCAAATGAGGAGGGGGCTGCAAAGGGACTGTAACCTGACCCTAGCAGAGATCAAGGACTGGTCACCATACACTTAAAATTCCTTCCTTCCCTGCTCCAGGAGCAGAGGGAATTACGTTTTCCTTGCAGATAAGCACCTCAAATGGGGGCAGGGATATCAACTCGGGGGCTGCAGTTCCCACAATTCCCCCTATTTTATTTTATAATGAGGGGTCCTGTCTTAGGTCCTGCAAGAGAAGTACCTTCCCTTACCCGTCATAGGGCCCCCGATGCCCTGTCTTAGGTGGGGGGTCTCCCCACAGGTTGGCCGTCCTTGGAGACCCTCATTTTTTCAGCATCTGTAGCCACACTTCATGACTTCCAGGAGAGTCATGTGTCAGACTGAGTAACACCTGACGGTGGACAAGCTCAGTCAGGGTGAAGATGTTTAAGACTCGTTTTAAGAGGAGCAGGCCTACTGCCACCCCTACTAGTCCCAAGATCCCCAGGGATAAGGCACCTCCCCATCGCTGTGCCCAACCCCCAATCTGGGCCATGGTATTCCACCATCCTTCAGCAGATACAGGTTCAACACGAGTTTCATTAATTGCAATAATTTGATGTACCAAAGAGTGGGTAAAGTTTACAAAGGAATCATTCCAAGGCCCCCCTAAGGTAAGCCTTAAGGCGTTGCACCTCAAAGGAAATATTTTTCACTTCCATAAGGGTTACACAGGCAGAATGATAAAAATGAGAACAAGAGGCTTGTTGCACCATCCACAACACATTAATCTGTTCCTGTAATAAGGCCATTTGCTGGTTTAAATTTAGCATCCCCAACTGAATATGTGAGTTAATGGTATTTTGAGTTTCTAAGGCCTGGGTAACACGGGCAGCAAGAGTGTTAACAGTCTCTGCACTAGCTGCACTCTGGGACACGGTGATTCCTGCAATGGTGGCGGCTGTGGCCGATATGGCGATAGTTGCGATGACTGCGGCGGTGATCCCAAAGTCTCTTCTTTCTCTATACAAGATAAGCTCCTGTCCATCATGTGGGTCTTCTACCACCAGGGGAACCAGGGTAGGAATTCTTACCATCAGCACGGACTCATCCATCGGGGACCAGCAGTTGCTCAAAAAGCAGGAGCTGGAAGATTAAGGACACCATCCTCCCCGACCGATCCATTAAAGGAAACATAAAAGGAGGTAGAACACAAGCTAGGCTGACAATAGAGAATTTCATTCCTGCTACATAATTAATCTAGAGGGAGGTTTCAAAGATGTCCGATGTGTTCCATCGGGCTGTAGCATTGAAGGCCAAGCCCCTTTGAAGGGCTAAAGGTCTAATATCTGTACATGCACGAGGGCCACAGAGAAACATGCCTGCAAACGTAGGTGAAACTCCTGCCATATTTGGATTTCTATAGGAATAATCAAAGGCCCCTCCCAAGGAGTTTTTAAAGGTAGGTCGGTGACCAAACCACCATAAATATTTATCTCCCTCCAATTTCCATGGTTCCTTAGGAGCACAATTTCCCCAAGGCAATGGTAAATATAATTTAAGGATTGTGGCGTCTTCCAACATAAGGGAGCTGGTCTCGGAAGGGTAGGGAGTCCAGAAACATTTCTTTTAAAATTTATTGGGTAAAAGATATCTCTCAATCCAAAACAGGGATGTCCAGACGAATTAGAAGAGAAGTCTTCCAGAGAATAATTACTAAGGACCACACACGGTCCAGAAAGAGAGGCACTAGGCATCACTGAAATATTGTTAATCCTCCGAAAGCAGAGGGCATGGGATATATCAAATGTTAAATTACCCAATGAGGATCTTTCTAATGCTGTATTTGCTGCAGGAACTCCCAAGGTATAATTTGTGGAGTTTAAAAGGATGGAAAAACAGAGCTTATTTTACTTACCGGCATCAGTATGGGTGGATTCCTCACCAGTGCCCATCTCAGGCCTCCCTTGATGTTCTTCACTTGAACCCATATTATCAGGGCCAGTAGGGCCCGACTCCACCGGCCGAACATTCCACTCCGGCACCCAGATGGGTTTTTTGGTTCCTGGAGGGAAGACACAAATGGCTCCCCTCACCCTAGCCAGCATAGGTGTGGGTGATTGCCATTGTCCTGTGATACTATGCTTCCATATAACCCAGCCCAGAGATTGGGAGGGTTTCTGCCAATGTCTTTCCATTGCTGATAGACCTTGTTTATCTACTGTTAAAAATTTTAAATGTATAAAATTGTAGATAATTGGGTATTTGGGGAGGTGATATACTCCCCCTTCTTTATTTTACAAAAGAACTGTTTAAGGGTAGCATGTGTGCGCTCCACTATAGCCTGTCCTGTAGGATTATGTGGAATTCCAAAGGTATGTGTAATTTGTCGTTCTTGGCAAAATTTTGCAAACCGTTGGCTGGTATAAGCTGGTCCATTGTCTGTTTTGAGAAAGTCTGGGATGCCCATATAGGCAAAAGCCTGTAGGCAATGGGCAATAACATCCTTAATCTTTTCCCCCTGAATGTAGGAAGGCATAAATTACCTTGGAATAGGTATCTACAGAGACATGTAAAAGTTTAAGTATGCTTGCTTGGGAAAATGGTTAGGACAGAGGCCTCGAGGATTAACACCTTCGTTGGGGGCATTATGAAATGGAGCACAAGCTGGACATTGGGACGTGATTTGAGTAGCCCTGGCTTAAAGAACAGCCAGAGTGAAACTTTAGAGAAGAGGCATTTAAATGATACTTTTCATGAAGATGACGGGCTCGTTGTTCCTCAGAAAGGAACAATGCCATTGGGCGAGTGAGGGAATCAGCAAGCTTATTTCCCTCTGCCAAGGGCCCTGGCAGATCAGTATGGGCCCAAATGTGGCCAACAAAGGCAGGAAACACTCTTTGGCATATAAGACTTTGTAGCTGAACCAAAAGGTGGAAAACCTGAGAGGTAGGTAATATGTATGGTGAGGTTTCCAGTGGCCCAATAATCCTTGTCACATATATACTATCAGTATACAAGTTGAAGGGTTGATCCTTGAAAAGAGAAAAGGCCATAAGGCAGGCCATGAGTTCTGCAGCTTGGGCAGAAATTGGACCTAGGGGCTGCTTTTCCTTAATTGAATCAGAGACTACCACTGCATAGCGCTTGGAAGAACCATCAGTGAACACTGAGCACACTCCCTTAAGGGGGGAGGTTTTAATAATTCTTGGAAAAATAACAGGATGATTCTTAAAAAAGGAAATTAAACGGGAATCAGGATAATGGTTATCAAAAATGGCTCCAGTGGTGGCGATGAACAAGGTCCATCCATCTTGAACCCTCTGTAGCCTTGTTATTTCCTCTTTTTGATAAGGGATTAGAAATTTATTTGGGATCCTGCCAAAAACTTGTAAACTAAAATCATATGCCTTCCATAGGAGCTGTAGCACCATTTCATAATATGGAGTCACCACCTTCTTAGGGGAAGCAGGTAAATGCAGCCAATAAATTGGTCCCCCTTGCCAAAAAACTCCAGTAGGAGAAAATTGTGAAGAAAAGGCCATGAAATAAAAAGGGTGGGCATAATCAAGGCGGCAGAGATGTGCTCGCTCAAGAGCATCAAGCAAGGCATATAGGGCTTCTTTTGCCGCTGGAGTCATGATCCTGGGGGAGGCAGGGGAAGGGTCCCCAGGCAGCATGTCATACAGGGGCTTAAGAGTTCCCGTAGGAACGGATCCACTGAACATCTCCCAATAATTTCTGCCAGTCATGGAGGGTCTGCAAACGAGAGCAATCCAGCTGCAGCCTCTGAGGCTGAAGCCCAATGGATTGGATTTGAAAGCCCAGATAGGAATAGGGGGGCTGCATCTGCACCTTCTCTGGGGCCAAAATGAACCCATGTTTCTCCAGAAGGGTCTGTAACTCTGCAAACATTAATAAACTTTCCTCTTTAGCTGGTGCTGCCAGAAGTATATCGTCTATATAATGGACAATATGGAAGGAGGAAAACCTACGCTTAAGTGGATCCAAACAAGCTGCAACATACATTTGACAAATTGAAGGACTGGCAGCCATGCCCTGTGGGAGGACGACCCACTGATAGCGCAGGGCGGGCTCTTGAAAATTAATGGAGGGAAGGCTAAAAGCAAAGCGAGGGCTATCCTGAATATGCAGGGGTATAGAGAAAAAACAATCCTTAAGGTCTATAACGACCAAGTGCCATTTTTGAGGAATTGCCACTGGGCAGGGCAGGCCCTGTTGAAGGGGTCCCATAGATTGCATGGTGGCATTAATGGCACACAGGTCCTGTAACAGTCGCCACTTGTCAGAGGACTTTTTTTTTATAACAAAGATGGGAGTATTCCATTGAGAGGTAGAGGGGATGAGATGTCTAGCCTGCAATTGCTCTTCAACTAACTCATGAGCTGCCTGAAGCTTCTCTCTAGACAAAGGCCACTGTTCTACCCACACTGGAGTGTTATCAAGCCATTTAATTGGTATGGGCATTGGCGGCGCAACAGTGACCCTCATTAAAAATGCCCCAAGCCTCTTCTATCCTTGGGGGCTCGGGTATCAGTTGGGAGGTCCGCTACAGGGCACCTTGAACCTTGCTCTGACTTTCCTAGGCCTTTGCCCTGAGTCCATCCCATCTTTTGCATTATTCTGGTGGCTTTCTGAGATGATGAGGGGCCCCGTGTGGTGAGAATGACCCCCATGTCTTCCAAGATGTCCCGACCCCACAAATGAACTGGGAGTCCTGGGAGGACATACGGTTGGAAATAGCCTGTATGTCCCTCTGGATCCTGCCATTTTAGAATTTTTGCACTTTTTTGGGGTATCGCCTGGCCAATCCCCTGAAGGGTGGCAGTCCCTGCCTGCTTAGGCCATGCTTTAGGCCAGTGTTTTTCAGCCAGAACGGAGACGTCCGCCCCTGTAACCAAAATTCCTATAAAAGGTCTATCCTCTACCTTTAAGGTGAGTTGAGGGCGTTTATTCAAGGTGGCTACCCAAAATGCAGATACCCCAGTTTCCCCTAAGCATTGTCTTTCCTGTTTCTCTTTTAACACCGGAGCATCATAGGGGACCACTGGTATGAGGATTAATTGGGCAATTCGGTCCCCAGCTGGCATTACTGTCACTCCCCTCTCCACAGAGGCCATAATCCTAATTTCCCCTTCTGAGTCAGGATTCACCAGTCCGGGATGTATACGGATGCCCCTAAGGAGCGCATTAGCACGTCCCAGCAGTAGGCCCATAGTACCTGGAGGTGGGGGTCCCCTCACCCCCGTAGACAGGGCCTGTATTCCCATTTCAGGTGTCAAAACTGTTCGGCTGACGGGACTGAGGTCCAGTCCTGCACTCTCTGGGGTTCCCCGGATGAGGTCTGAGATGTGAAGGGGTTGTTCTGGGGGACGAAACGAATCCTGCCACTCCCTGGAAGGGAGGTCATAGCCCCATATGCATTGACTTTGGGGCCCTGAGGCTGGGCCCTCTTCCAGTTTCCCTGATTGGCAGGAGGAGGAAGAGGCTGTCCTTCCACATCTTAGAGTGACAATCATTGGCCCAGTGGTATCCTCGCTTGCAGTGGGGGCACAGTCCCGGGCGGCCAAGATTGTTATTTAAATTTTGGGGGCACTCTTTGCGAAAATGTCCAATTTGGTCACAACCAAAGCAAGTCCTTGGTCCCTTGGTGGCACTATTATTGTCCCCCCCCCCTCCTTGGGGCCTTAGGGCAGTGGCCAAGACCTGCCCCTGAGTAAAATTCCCATCGATGTCTCAACATATCCGGATATAGTCATTAAGACTCTTCTTCCAGTGGGGACGGAGGGCTTCCTTACAATATCTGTTTGCATTCTCATAGGCCATCTGCTTTACCATAGGCATGGTATTTCCTGCTGTTCCAAAAAGTCGCTCTGCCACTTGTATGAGTCTATCTACAAAATCTGAGAATGGTTCGGAAGGTCCCTGAAGGATTTTAGACAGTTGATCTCCTCCTTCAGTTAGAGGGAGAGCCTTCCAGGCCCCGATGGCCGTAGTTGCCACCTGGGAATATACTGCCAAATCGTACTGAATTTGTTGCTGGATGGTCCCAAAAGCACCTGTCCCTGCCATCATGTCAGCGTTTCTCTGGAGTTCCCCATGCAGAGAATTCTGAGCGGCAG
>JABTXL010006068.1:603923-639096 GCA_025134845.1 Neodon shergylaensis | reverse complement strand
CCAAGATGAGTCTCAGCAATGGGATATCCAAGATGAGTCTCAGCAATAGTTCAGTGTTTATGGTGTTTCAGAAACCTTAAACCAGATCAATAATTCATTGAAATACGTATTTGCATATAACGCTATTGGAAAAATATACTGTGTAACGCACACCAAATTGGATTACCACTTCAATGAATGTGTGATAGAGAGATGGAAGGATCACCAGTGGGTCTCCTGTGGTAGAGATGGGAATGTGGCTGCAGTGGACAAAGGAACATTTCGTTACCAAGTAGGGCTGGTCCTTGGTCCACCAGTAGTCTCAGGGCACCACTGGCTACCACCTGCTAGGATGGTCCTGCTGCTTAGGCCAGGCCCATGGCACGGAGCCCCAGGGAGAGGAGAGCACAAAGCTGTGTGCTGCACAAAGGCTACAAACACAATGGTTATGCCCAGTGTACTGGCAAGGGCAGATGGTGCCGAGGGTAGGGTGGTAGTGTTTAGCAGCCTTGAACTTGCACAGGTTCTGCCCCAGGACACGCTGCACAACCACGCGATTGCCTTGACTCTGAGCAACAAGATATCCAAGATGAAGAGTGCTTCATTTTCTGGATCAAGCTTCCTCAAAAGACTTGTGGTCCATGCTGCCTCCAGAGATGCTGCTGGGAGTCCGTGATCCACACAGCGCCCAGCTGCTGGGAGTCTGATCTCACTGGGGATATGGGTAAGGAAACTTTTCTTTCTTTGTAGTGGTATAGATGATTGAAGACTCATAACTAAGAATGAGAGACATTGAAGGCTTCTGTGCCAACCTCTTCCCCCTTGCAAAAAAAAGGAAAAAGAGGAAGCAATAGAGAATCCTTTAAAATTATGGTAAAGATGCTCTATGATCTTCACAGGTATTTCTGGTGGGGGATGGGATGGTCAAGAACGGAGTTTTAAGGGGCCGCCGACTGCACATTTGACCATGCATCCAATGAGTATATGGTCAACACAAATTAGACTTGTCAGTTTGTTTCCTTTGTGGGGGGCATCCAAGGGTGGACCTAGAAGGATTGGAAGTGTGATCAGGGTGCATTGTATGAAATTTCCAAATAAAAATATGTTAGGTGGCGGGGAGGCAGTTCATATAAGAATGTACTTATTGCTATGTTGGATTCATGTCTGGCTGTACCTTAGATATCCCACAACCTAGAGAACCCCAAGACATGCTTTGAAGTTGTCAATTTTTTTCCTAGTAATTAAGTTACAGCAACATCTGATAAATTGATTCTCCAGGAAAACCCTTCAGAAGCTTTATTAAATTATGTGATATTCAAAAAATTAAAAATAAGTGAGTCTTGGTCATCTTCCAAAATCCTGTGCTCAAAGCACAAACTAGCTAGCTACTCTTGGGAAGCCACACTCCAGAAGGCTAATGTATACCCAGCCACACTTCTGCTCTAACTGGCCAAGAAGCCCATGGTCATTTACACCGATAACCAGTGTCATGAGCCCTCATCCTTCACTCGTGGATTCTATGCATTTTGCTCACCTCAGTAATTGATGGCTAATTCAACTCTACCATATATATATATATATATATATATATATGTGTGCGTGTGTGTGTGTGTAGTGCTACACGGGAAAGTAATAAATTCTGGCCATGTAGTTTTTCCAGGATGCTTCCCTGGTAGTTATTACAGGGCAGGAATGGCAGTGGCTTGAGATGTGGGTCCTTCTAACCTTCAAGAAGATAAGGACATGTCTGGCTTCTACCACCTCCATGTCACACAGTCATGCTACTTGCCAACAAGTAGGATGTCACCAGGGAGGTGGGCCATCAGTGCAGTTCAGTTTCATAGGAAGGTAGAGCAAAAGACGACTTGTTATACATGCACAGGGCCTGCATAAGTCTGACCTGTGTGTAGTGTTCTGGCCAAAGTCCACGGCTGTCTCCACAACCGTCCAGAGGACTACCAGTGACTTTTCCATTGCTATGACAAAGTCACCCAACATAGATGACCAGAGAGGAATGCTTTATTTCAGTTCATGGTTGCAAAAGGTTCACTCCATCATAGTGAATAAGTTCAGCTTGCATCATTAGGTCAGGAAGCACAGCAAGGGAAATATCCATATTCTCTAGATCTTTTTCCTTTTATTCCATTAAGGCCATAACCACTGAGATGGTGTACTCATTCAGGATGAGTAACCTCCCCCATTAATATTCTTGGTGGGCTCAAATATAGCCAGATATGCCTTAAATTACTTATAATCTAGTTGACAATGACCAGCTATCACAAGGCCACACTTATTTGCCACCAAACCTCTCCTTGACAGTAATATTCTGCCCTAACACCTTGCAGAAGACTCCTGTTTAGCTTATATTGTGAATGAGTTCCATAGACTTTTGAAAAACTGTTTAAATTCTTGCATCCAAAGTCTCTGGATTTGAGGCAAAGCTGCCCTGAGCACTCATGAGGAAATAAAATTTGCTTCCAATGCACAATTGGTACCATAAGCATTTGCTTTTCAAAATAGAGGGAAGAGGGCATAGAAAATAGGGATGAAAAGGAAGTCCAAATCCCAGCAGGGCAAGTTATTAAATCCTATAGTGTTCATGCCTGGTACTTAAGATGTACAGGTTCTGACAAGCTTAGACAGCCGTTCTTTCCCATGGGTATGCCATTAGAGCCTCTCGGTGGCTCCTACTTGGCTGCTTTTCTCCGCAGACATTCCACACCCCTGCCATCTCTCATTCTGTATTCTGTTATGGCTTAGGTTTCACCCCATTCATTTATCACACATGAATGTAGGAGGCCACTTGTTGGTTCTCGGCTGCTTAGCCCCAAAATAATCACAGAAACTATTATCTTAATTACTGCTTGGCTCATTAGCTCTAGCTTCTTAATGGCCAACTCTTACATATTAATTTAAGCCATCTACATAAATCTGTGTATTGTCATGTGTCAGTAGCTTACCAGCAAAGTTTTGGCATGTCTGACTCTGGCCGTGGCCCCATAGCATCTCTGACTCCACCCTTCTTCCTCCCAGCATTCAGTTTAGTTTTCCCCACCTAGCTAAGTTCTGCCCTGCTATAGGTCCAAAGCAGTTTGTTTACTAATGGTAATCACAGCACACAGAGGGGACTCCCATATCACATGGAACTCTGATACTACCTACATTGTCTGGCATTCCAAATTTCTCTTTGAAATCTTGGGTGGAAACCTCCTTGACTCCACAACTCTGGCAATCTGAATGAAAATTCAAAGTCTTGACTTTTCTTCATCTCCTTTAAACTGCTTCTCAAATTTGACGCATGTACTAGAGTGCTATTTATAGTAAATATACTGACAAAGAATCTGCCTCTATTTTATGGTTTTCAAGAGCCCTCATTCTTCCTGAAACCTCAAATATAGCAGTTAACTGCCTAGGTTTCAATCAGTATTGAGAGTTTCCAAGCTCCGATTGCAGTTACCCACTAACTGTCCCTTCCCTCATTGCAGGGATTCTCTAAGCCCACATCTCTGCAGCCTTCAAAATTCCTCCAGTCTAGGTTCAGAGTATAAGAACACATGGTCAGATTAAGTTACAGCAATGCTTCCACTTCAGATACCAATTTTCTGTGTCAGATTCTTGATACAAACAGCTGAAGGGCAACATTTCGAGGGTTTGAAGGTCCTATTCATTATGAAGAAGTCAAGAGAAACAGCTTGGTCAGTTCACATCATGATGGGCCAAGGAAGCAGAGATGGGCAAGAGGCCACCCTCTGGCTTGTTTTTCCTCTTGTTCCACCTGAGAGTCCAGTCCATACAACAGTGACACTCTCTTCCCATCACTTAGTCCTCAGGAAATACACTCCCAGGTATTCTAACAAGTGGTTTCAGTCTAAGTGGTTCTAATCCAGTCAAATTGAAGAGTGAAGATGAACCACCATCTCTGCTCCTGAGCTAGTCATCTGAGCAGCTGTGACATCTTTATTTAGACCAGTAAGCAGCTTCATGTTGTGTTTAACACCCTAAAATGGTCCCTGAAACCATCTGGTAAAGATGACAGCTCTTGATCCAATTTGGTTTTACTTTACTATGTTCAGCCAATTGTCACCAAGTCAAACCATAAGCTTAAAAGGGACTAATGAAAAAGGAACCAGATGTCCAGATGTTAGTCTCAAATACTAATCATTAGACTTAGTGGCAAAACATACAACATACATGTATATTTCCTTCAGCCCTAGGAAAGATCTCCTAAATAATGCAGGGTACATTAAAAATGCTACCTGTGGTGCATTGGGAAAGATCATGTTAGATGGATCCCCTGGACCCCAGCTGGTGCTGCTGTTGGGAGAAGTTATGGGGTGTTTAGGAGGTAGATGGAGCCTTGCAGGAACAAATGCCTCACTGGGAGAGGGAGAAGGCTTTGTTTACAGCCCCACCCACTCCAAGTTCACTCTTTTCTCCTTGTGGCTGGAGAGGGGATCATTCAGCTTCCTGTTCTGGCTACCTGCTTCAAGCTTCTCCCTCACATTATGTGTTCTCCTCTCCAGTACTGCAACAAGATAGACATTTAAGTTGCTTTTGGCTGTGATGTTTTATCACAGAAACAAGGAACTGCCACATCACCCAAGTGCAGCCCTTGCTTTGACAACCTTTCTGAGGTCTCTGCTGCTATCTAAAACTATACAACAGCTACATGTAGGTTTCTTTAGGCACCTTGAGCTTTGCATACATAAGCAGAGATTTGTCGAAAACTTTAGTTTATCCTCAGGTCTGAAGACATCCCCATACGTCTCAGCAGCCTTGAACCTCGCTGCACATCTCAGCTGCTCTGAGTGCATGGCAGTGACAATGGCTATGCCAGTCAGGTCCTGCTGCTAACAGGGATCGAGGCATAGGAAGGATAGGGGAGAGGAATCAGCAAAGAGCAGGTCGGGTGAAGTAGGCAAAGGTGGACTTGGGGCAGTGTCTGTACCTCACCCTCATTGGGATTCCTTACACAGGTTCCACCTGTTCTCTGCTCATATTCCAAATCCTGTTCAGTCAGTAAAACTCCCAGAAAAGTTAACTTCAGAGAGAACAGTTTATATGATGGTATCAGAAGAAAACCAGAGGAAGAGACCTGGGCGTGATACCATCTGCAAAGGTATATCCTCAGCACCCTGCTCCTCTGGACAGGCCCCTTCTATTGTTAACTACCTGATTATACCATGAAGTTAAATAGATCATGAGGGTTCTGACCTAATGGCCAGTTTCTCTGGAGACTTCACAAGTGTATGCATCTTTTACTAATCCACTGGGCATTATTTTGCCTATTCAAAACGTGTTTCAAGACGATATCACATAACCACTGTATTTTGTGAACATTCACCTTTTGGGCCGCTATTAACTTGACAAGAATATTTTACCTCCAATAGGCCAAACAGGAATTGTATTTGAAGGATTTTCTTATTTCATGTCCAGGTGGATCTTCAGATGTGAGGGAAACATGGATATGTATATGGTGCTCCACAGTAATCAAGATAACTAGAATCTGAGTCACCGAGTCACCAAGCCTTCCTCAAACCAGATGGTCTCTAAATGTAGAATTAAGGACAGGTATCAGGCTGGTCACCATGAATGGGAGGAATGGTTCCCTAGAGAACTTCAGGGACTAGTCAATGCACACAAGCAGTGTAGTGGTTTGGATAATATGCCCCCTACAGTGTTGGCCATTTGCATACTTGGTCCTCATCAATTTGTGGAAATGTTTAGGTAAGTTAGGGGGTACAGCCTTGCTGGGAGGTTGAGGCTTCAAAACCTTCAAGTTCTGAGCCCTGGGTTTTCTACTCTTGCTTGCCTCCCCTCGTGGACTTTAAGTTCCTGGAAGTATAAGCTCAAATAAACTATAACTTTTGTTATGGTGTTTTATTGCAGCATTATGGAAGTAAATGATACAGAGACTTGAACCTGATGTAGAAAGAACAAGCTGTGGGGAAGATTTATTATGGGTATTTTGCTTGGGCCTATCACTTAGCAGCTTACTGATGCGTAGCCGAGATGCACATCATGCTCCCTCGAGTGTTGTCTGTTAGGACCCAACCCAGTTTCCGTGGATAAGCCAGAGAACGTGGAAAAGAGACAGACCTACTGAGGAAAGACTTGTCCCATCATAGCAATACCATTATCATAAGTTCTTCTAGAGGGAGTGTGTGTGTAACTGTACATACAGAGGAGAGGCACATGCCAGCTTCAGATAGGCTGTTTGATAAAGAGCCTGAACTGTCACTGATATAAAAAAGGCTGACATCAGAATGCCTTGATATAAGGTAATTGAGTATGGAAATGAGGCGACAAGGGACCATAGCCTTTAGAGTTGCCATGAACACTTTCCTCAAAATTCTTTAATTGGGAAGGCACCCCTAATGGTAGCAATACTAAAAAGCTCTTGGACCTATAGGAATTGAATAACAAAACTTAAACCAAGATGTGGTCACTGCTGAGCCACCACTTGCTGGTTTACCTAACCTTTGGAGAAGCCACATTTCATGGTAGGAAGCACCTGAGTGGAGTCCCTAAAATTAGCTTCCTCCCTGCCAAAGCCCCACAACAGGTACTATTCATAATTTATATACCAGGAGTAGGGGCTGCTTATCATCTGCCTGAATCACTAGGATGGCTTCTAAAACTAAGAATACCACAGACCCAGTATGGTGTAGGAGGTTCTGTTTTTGTGTTGCTTTTATTGGTTAATGAATAAAGAAACTGCTTTGGGTCTGATAGTGATGGCATAAGTCACAATCCCACACCAGTTTGGAATAGAATGGTTATTTATTTAAAGGGAAAAAACTTACAGATCACCATCCCAGACAAAAGTAGTCACTGGAAGCAGAGCCGGAAGCCAGAGAGAGCACGGAGGGCAGTGGAAGCTTTTTTAAAGAGAGACCACACCCCAATGGGCTGGTATCTCAGCAGCTATTGGCTGAAGGAGCAGAAGGAGTGGAAAGAGCTCCCGCAACATGATAGGGCAGAACTTAGGTAGGTGGAGAAGACAGAACTGAATGCTGGGAAGAACAGTAGAGTGAGAGAAGCCATGGATCCTCTGCCTGAGATGGATGCCGGTTAGAATCTCCGGTAAGCCACAGCCATGTGGTGATACAGATTAATGGAGACAGGATATGGAGACAGGATAAACTGATAAGTTAGAGCTAATGGCCAAACTGTTTTAATTCAGTTTCTGTGTGGTTATTTCAGGTGTGAGCTAGCCGGGTGGTCAGGACGCACAAGGGGCTCCACTCCCTGTAACACCTGAAGGCAGTTATTGCTACAGCCCTGGAGGTGATGTCTTTACTACTAGTCAGCTGCCTGGGGAACTATGAAGCTATTGGCCCAGCACACTCATCCTTCAGTCCTTTTCAGCAAGACAAATATCTTTCAACAAGTACATGCATCATTCATATCCCTCAGGTTCTGAAAGTCTTCTTAGATCAATGATCTAAGATGACCTTATTTATGATCTCAGGGTTCTGAAGACCTCCATCCTTGTTCACACTAATAGCAAATGCTTGACCTGTTAAGGCAGTGGTTGATCCATTCTTAGTCACAAGGAATGTCAAGAGAATAAGTAATCTTTGGTATCCCTGGAGTTTATTCAGTTATTTTATGCCATGTGTGCATGGACCCACAGAGCACAGCATGTGTGGAAGTCAGAGCTTCTAGCATCAGTTCCCTCCCTCCAACCTGTGGGGCACACAGACCTATGTGGATTGGTAGGAGACCTTCGCTCACTGAGCAGCCTTGCTGACTTTTCTAACACAACATGCCATTAAGATTTAAAATTAGTCAATTTCTGGAGGCAGGATCGCCCATTTTCGGTCTGAAGTAGAGCTAAAACCTGACTCTTCCCTTGATCAAGTCCGGTTCTGTCCTCACTAAAAGGTTCTGTCCCTTTGGGAGATCTAGTCAGTGTTGTTCTGTTCCCAGTGTCTCTGGTTTGCAGGTTGAATTTAGCTGGGAGCTTTCATTGTTTGGCATTAGTGACACTGTTCCTGCAGAACACTGCCTTAACGTGTAACAGACACGGAGGTTAATCTGTCATTACCGGGATCTGCCCAAATAGCTCCGAGGGGCTTGTTTTTCCTTCTGCTGGCTCCCTCTTTTTGAGGCAGGGTCTTTTGTGGCTCATCCTGGTCTTGATCTTACTCTGATGTTGACCTTGAACTTCAGATCTTCCTGAGTGCTGGATTTGGAGAGTGGCCTGCCACAATAGCACTCATCCATAAAAAGACTTGAGACTAGCACTGTATAAGCTAGGCCAACTCTGCCAACTGAGCTGCAACCCAGCCCCCTAGGAGTAAAGTTCTCAATCATACTTGACAGTGATGCAGGGAAAACCTGTAACAGCAGATGCCAAGACTTACAAGTGATGCATAGAACAGAGACAGGCAGTTCTAGCCAACCCTCAGTATGCTAACCTGTTGCTCCAGTCCTGTCAGAAATGTGAGTCTATTCAGGGCGTGAGTCTATTCAGGGCGTTCTGTTTGGTCGGTGTGAACTAATAATTTCAGATGGACCTCAAGGGACTGACAAGATGTCCCAGCAGACCAAGATGCTTGCTGCCAAGCTGGATGTTCTAGGTTTGACCCCTGGAGCCCACATAGCGGAAGAAGAGAGCCAGTTCCCAAAAGCTGTCCTTTGACCTCCACATGCTTGTGACATGTGTGCGACCGCCCCTCCCAAAATAAAGCAGTAAATATAAAAACATGAGACAGGCCTGTGATGAAGTGTGTAAAACTCAATGAAAGGATAGCTAAAATCCACTGGCGTGTGATCTAGAAAGTATTCCCCAAGCTCAACTCATGCTGCTCTGAGGGGCACGCTTCGGAGAATCAGAATGCACACACACGGGCAGTCACCCCAGAGAGGCTGAGCTCCTTCTTATGGTTTTCCGAGGACGGTCAAGGCAGGTACTAGCCCACAGGGACGAACAGGGAGTCTCTCGATCTTGGGACAACTGGCCTTCGTCCTCAGCCGCTGACCACTCGTCTGAAGGCATACTTCTCTCTAGGGGCAACAGGGACCTGTGTGGTTGCTATGTTATTTCAAGAACCTGTTTCCCGCTGCTACATTCCTCAGAGCCTGTCTGCTCACCGGAAATAGCCAGCTATCCTTCCCTCCATCTCACTTTTCACTGCAACTGAATCCCAAATGACGGGGGAATATTACAATATATGTGGAGAGAGAACCTGGCGGGCAGAGTCTTGAGTACAGCACCTCGGTCCCCATCCAGTCCCCTTTCCCAGTGTGACATTTGAAGTCTCCTGGGACCTCAGGACTTCTCCCCAGATACCAATACCACAGGCTTTCTCTTAAAATGATATGTCACCAGCACAGGCAAAACTAGTCCTCTGGTGTGCAGGTGATGGGGGTAAAAGTCTTCTGGGGTCCAGCGGATAGGGCGACCTCTCTGCACAATGCGCAGTACCCGACAACTGCTCAGATATCTGAGCACCCCTAGCGCCAGGCCAGGCAGTGAGAAGTGATTGTCCTCATCTGCCAGGGGTTAATAAAGGCTAAGAGACAATTGATTGCTGAGTGGTCCAGCCTGGTGTGTGCACAGCCCACCTTTACATGTGAACACACACGCAGCACATGGTATTCCAGCCTGGTATGTGTGCAGCCCACTTACCATGTGAACACACATGCAGCACCTGGTATTCAAACACAGTAGCTCCACTTTATGGATGAGAACAGAATCAAAGCCAGCAAGAGGCACCAAACCTGCACATGCTGGAGCCCAAACCCAATGCTTGCTGACTCCTGCAGGGCTTGAGCAGCACAGGTAAGGCTGCCATAGATCCCTGCTATTTCCAGCTAATTTATGATCACAAGAAAACAGACAACCCCGAGGGAGTAGCCAGCTGGCACTGGCTGAGGTCTCCCACCCTCCTGCTGAAGACAGAGGTAGCAGCACCTGGCTTTGGAAGATTCTAGGTTTCATTTGCTTTTTTGAGACAGGGTCTAATGCTATAGATAGTCCTGGCTGTCCTGGAACTCGCTCTGTAGTCCAGGCTGGCCTTGAACTCAGGGATCCACCTGCTTCTGCCTCCTGAGTACTGGGATTAAGATTGTGTGCCACCACGCCTGGTTAGAAGGAGCTGACTGTTCAGGGGGCTCCTGTGGCCTCTGTGACTGTGACTTAGATATCCCTGCCCAGGACTGAAGGGAAGGAAAGTGCAGGGGTACTATCAGGGAAATGCCATCCAAAGCCAAGATCCAATTCAGAGTTTAGGAATCGGCACAGTTCTGACCCTGGGCTGGATGGAAGGACACAAGCAGATAACAAAAGAGCACTTAGCACGGTACAGTGGGGGCTTGCAGATCAGTAGAGGAGAGCTTGCCTCGCTTGCAGGAGGCTCTAGGTCTAATGCTAAGCACAAAATAATGGAAACATGAGTGATACAGAACAAAAATGTCAAAATGTCTTCTGATAACCAAACTGCAGATGAAAAGCAGATGAGGATGAAGGCTAATTATCCTGACTTCAAAGGTTCTAGAAGAGATCTGATCTCGGCACCAGGAGAGCCATCATTGGGGTGAGTTTGGGACTCATGGCAGCAGCACGGGACAGGGAACTCAGACTTTCCTCATCCTTCCTATACTTCCTGGGCTTCCTGCTGGGCCTATACTCCCAGCATACTGCCTCTCTCTTCCTATCCCACCCAGCTTGCATCTGGAACCTTCCCCCCTTTCTGCCTCCCTTCCCTCTTGGGGCGCTGGGGCCGAATCCCGAGGGCAACCTAGCCAGCGGGAGCTCCTTTGTTTCAATAGCCTGCCTGCAGCAAGCAAGATAGGTGCTTTATGACCTACCTAACCAGCACAGAGAACTGATCTCCGCACCAGGAGAGGCATCATTGGGGTGAGTTTGGGACCCGCCGGCAGCAGCCAGGGACAGGGAACTCAGACTTTCCTTATCCTCCCTATACTTCCTGGGCTTCCTGCTGGGCCTATACTCCCAGCATACTGCCTCTCTCTTCCTACCCCACCCAGGTTGCATCCAGAACCCTCCCCCTTTTCTGCCTCCCTTCCCTCTTAAGGCTCTGGGGCCGAATCCCGAGGGCAACCTAGCGGGCAGGAGCTCCTTTGTTTCAATAGCCTGCCTGCAGCAAGTAAGGTAGGCGCTTTGTTTACGAGCTACCCAAACAGCACAGAAATCTGATCTCGGCACCAGGAGAGACATCACTTGAGCACCAGGAGAGCCATCACTGGGGAGTGCCATCACTGGGAAGGTACATCAGTAGGCAAGGAGACCTGATCCTGTAAAAGATACATAGGGAAGCATTCGGAGGAAGAGATGGACAGGCGCCAATGCAAGAATTCACCCAACAATTTGAAGAACAACATGAAACCATCAGAACCCAGCGACCTCACAACAGGAGGACATGAACACCTTAATCAAGAAGTAGAAAAAATTGACTTTATGAAAGTGATTGACGCCCTTAAACAGCATGTAAAAAATGCCCTTATAGAAATGGATGAGAAGTATAACAGAAAGTTTGAAGAATTGAATAAATCAGTGAATGATACCCTAGGAAACCAAGGAAAAACAATCAAACAGATAATGGAAACAGTTCAAGACTTGAAAACTGAAATGGAGGCAAAGAAGAAAACACAAACAAGGGCCGGCTGGACATGGAAAATCTAGGTAAACGAATAGAGACTACAGAAACAAGCATAACCAGCAGAATACAAGAGATAGAAGAAAGAATATCAGATTCTGAAGATACCATAGAGAAAATAAACGCACTGATCAAAAAAAAAAAACAGCAAGTCCAACAAACTCATCACAAAACATTCAGGAAATATGGGACACAATAAAAAGACCAAACCTAAGAATAATAGGAGTAGAAGAAGAAGTGCAGCTCAACGGTCCAGAAAATATATTTAATAAAATTATAGAAGAAAACTTTACCAACCTAAAGAAAGATATACCTATGAAGGTTCAAGAAGCATACAGAACACCAAATAGGTTGGATCAAAAAAAAAATCCCCTCGCCATATAATAAAACACAAAGCATACAGAAGAAAGAATATTAAGAGCTGCAAAGGAAAAAGGTTTACCTTTATAAGTAACTTGTTCTATCAGACTTACACCTGACTTCTCCATGGAAACCATGAAAGCCAGAAGGTCCTGGATAGATGTACTTCAGAAACTAAGAGACCATGGATGCAAGCCCAGACTACGTTACCCAGCCAAGCTTTCGTTCACTTAAATAAAGACAAAATTTTCCAGGATAAAAACAAATTTAAACAATACGTAGCCACAAATCCAGCCTTACAGAAAGTAATAAGGAAAATCACTAACCAAGGAGTCCAACAATGACCACAATAACTCAGACATCTAGAGACCCTTCACCAGCACAACTCAAAGAAGGGAAACACACAAACTCTACTACTAAAAAAGTGACCGGCGTTAACAACCACTGGTCATTAATATCACTTAATGTTAATGGACTCAACTCACCTATAAAAAGGCACAGGCTAAGAGACTGGATACGAAAACAGGATCCAAAATTCTGCTGTTTACAAGAAACACACCTCAACCACAAAGACAGGCACCTACTCAGAGTAAAGGGCTGGGAAAAGGCTTATCAAGCAAATGGACCTAAGAAACAAGCAGGTGTGGTCATACTAATTTCTAACAAAGTTGACTTCAAACTTAAAATCAGAAGAGATGGAGAAGGTCATTTTATATTCATAACAGGAACAATTCATCAGGATGAAGTCTCAATCCTGTATATCTATGCCGCTAATATAAAAGCACCCACATACGTAAAAGAAACATTACTAAAACTCAAGGCAGCCATCAAACTGCACACACTAACAGTAGGAGACTTCAACACTCCTCTCTCACCAATGGACAGGTCAATCAGACAGAAACCTAACAGAGAAATTAGAGAATTAATGGAGGTAATGAATCAATTGGACTTAACAGACATCTATAGAATATTCCACCCAAATAGGAAAGAATATACCTTCTTCTCTGCAGCTCATGGAACCTTCTCAAAAATTGACCACATACTCGGTAACAAAGCAAACTTCCACAGTTACAAAAAAAATATTAGTAACCACCTGTGTCTTATCAGATCACCATGGATTAAAGTTAGAATTCAACAACAATGCTACCCCCAGAAAGCCTACAAACTCATGGAAACTGAACAGTCAACTACTGAACTATACCTGGATTAAGGAAGAAATAAAGAAATTAAAGTCTTCCTTGAATTCAATAAAAATAAAGAATCAACATACTCAAACTTATGGGACACTATGAAAGCAGTCCTGAGAGGAAAGTTCACAGCACTAAGTGCCTACTTAAAGAAAACAGAGAAAGCACATATTGGAGACTTAACAGCCCACCTGAAAGCTCTAGAAAAAAAAAGAAGCAGACTCACCTAGGAGGAGTAGAAGACTGGAAATAATCAAACTGAGGGCTAAAATCAAAATAGAAACAAAGAAAACAATCCAAAGAATCAATGAAACAAAAAGCTGGTTCCTGGAGAAAAAAACAAGACTGATAAACCCCTATCCAAACTAATCAAACGGCAGAGAGAGAATATGCAAATTAATAAGATCAGAAATGAAAAGGGGGACATAACCACAAGACACAGGAAATTCAGAGAATCGTTAGATCTTACTACAAAAGTCTGTATGCCACAAAACTGGAAAATGCAAAAGAAATGGACACTTTTTTAGATAAATACCATATACCAAAGTTAAACCAGGACCAGGGTGAACAATCTAAATAGACCTGTTAGTCGCGAAGAATTAGAAGCTGTTATCAAAAACCTCCCTACCAAAAAAAGCCTAGGACCAGATGGTTTCAATGCGGAATTCTACCAGAACTTCCAAGAAGACCTAATACCTATACTCCTTAATGTATTTCACAACATAGAAACAGAAGAATCATTGCCAAGTTCCTTTTATGAAGCTACAGTTACTCTGATACCAAAACCACACAAAGACTCAACCAAGAAAGAGAATTATAGGCCAATCTCACTCATGAAAATCGACGCAAAAATCCTCAACAAAATACTGGCAAACCGAATCCAAGAACACATTAGAAAAATTATCCATTATGATCAAGTAGGCTTCATCCCAGAGATGCAGGGCTGGTTCAACATACGAAAATCAATGTAATCAATCATATAAATAAGCTGAAAGAAAAAAACCATATCATTTCATTAGATGCTGAAAAAGCATTTGACAAAATTCAACATCGCTTTATGATAAAAGTCTTGGAGAGATTAGGGATACAAGGGTCATACCTAAATGCAATAAAAGCTATATACAGCAAGCCGACAGCTAACATCAAATTAAACGGAGAGAAACTCAAAGCCATCTCACTAAACTCAAGAACACGACAACGCTGTCCACTCTCGCCATACCTCTTCAATATAGTGCTTGAAGTTCTAGCAATAGCAATAAGACAACATAAGGGGCTCAAGGGGATTCGAATTGGAAAGGAAGAAGTTAAACTTTCGTTATTTGCAGATGATATGATAGTGTACATAAGCGACACCCAAAACTCCAAAGAACTTTTACAGCTGATAAACACCTTTAGTAATGTGGCAGCATACAAGATCAACTCCAAAAAATCAGTCGCCCTCTTATACACAAAGGATATGGAAGCAGAGAGGGAAATCAGAGAAGCTTCACCTTTCACGATAGCCACAAACAGCATAAAATATCTTGGGGTAACTCTAACCAAGGAAGTGAAAGACCTATTTGACAAGAACTTTAAGGCATTGAAGAAAATGAGGAGGATACCAGAAAATGGCTTTGCTGTTTTCTTTGATCAGTGCTGATACCAGAAAATGGAAGGATCTCCCTTGCTCTTGGATTGGGAGGATCAACATAGTAAAAAATGGCAATCCTACCAAAGGCAATTTATAGATTCAATGCAATCCCCATCAAGGTCCCATCAAAATTCTTCACAGATCTTGAGAGGACAATAATCAACTTTATATGGAAAAACAAAAAACCCAGGATAGCCAAAACAATCCTATACAATAAAGGATCTTCTGGAGGCATTACAATCCCTGACTTCAAACTCTATTACAGAGCCACAGTAATGAAAACAGTGTGGTACTGGCATAAAAACAGAGAAGTCGACCAATGGAATCACATAGAAGACCCGAATTTTAACCCACAAACCTATGATCACCTCATTTTTGATAAAGGAGTTAAAAGTATACAATGGAAGAAAGAAAGCATCTTCAACAAATGGTGCTGGCACAACTGGATGTCAACCTGTAGAAGAATGAAAATAGACCCATATCTATCACCATGCACAAAACTCGAATCCAAATGGATCAAAGACCTCAATATCAGTCCGAACACACTGAATCTGATAGAAGAGAAAAGTGGGAAGTACCCTACAACAGATGAGCACAGGAGATCGCTTCCTATGTATAACCCCAGCAGCACAGACATTAAGGGCAACATTGAATAAATGGGACCTACTAAAACTGAGAAGCTTCTGTAAAGCATAGGACACTGTCACTAAGACAAAAAGGCAACCTACTGACTGGGAGAAGATCTTCACCAACCCCGCAACAAAGGTCTGATCTCCAAAATATATAAAGAACTCAAGAAACTAGACTTTAAAATGCTAATTAACACAATTAAAAAATGAGGCACTTAACTGAACAGAATTCTCAACAGAAGTTCAAATGGCCAAAGACACTTAAGGTATGCTCAACCTCCTTAGCGATCAGGGAAATGCAAATCAAAACAACTTTGAGATATCATCTTACACCTGTCAGAATGGCTAAAATCAAAAACACCAATGATAGCCTTTGCTGGAGAGGCTGTGGAGGAAGGGGTACCCTCATCCATTGCTGGTGGGAATGCAAACTTGTGCAACCACTTTGGAAGTCAGTGTGGCGGTTTCTCAGGAAATTCTGGATCAACTTACCCCTGGACCCAGCAATACCACTCTTGGGAATATACCAAGAGATGCCCTATCATATGACAAAAGCATTTGTTCAACTATGTTTATAGCAGTATTATTTGTAATAGCCAGAACCTGGATACAACCTAGATGCCCTTCAATGGAAGAATGGATGAAGAAAGTGTGGAATATATACACATTAGAGTACTACGCTTCGGTAAAAAAACAATGACTTCTCAAATTTTGCATGCAAATGGATGGAAATAGAAAACACTATCCTCAGTGTGGTAACCCAGACCCAAAAAGATGAACACGGGATGTACTCACTCATAATTGGTTTCTAGCCATAAATAAAGGTCATGGAGTCTATAACTGGTGAACCTAAAGAAGCTAAATAAGAAGGTGAACCCAAGGAAAAACATAGTTATCCTCTTGGCTATGGGAAGTAGACAAAATTGCCAGGGAGAAAATTGGGATCTTGGGGGTGGGGTGGGATGGGGTAAGGGGAGATGGGGAGAGAAAAGTGAGAAGGGGAGGATGGGGGAACTTGGGGAAACAGGATGATTGGAATAAAGGAAGGTTGGCTAGGGGAACACGGAAGCACAATTCTTAGTTAAGGAAGCCACCTTAGTGTTGGCAAGAGACTTGAACCTAGAGTGACTCCCAGGAGCCCAAGGCGATGTTCCCAGTTAGTTACTTGGGCAGCTGAGGATAGGGAACCTGAAATGACCCTATCCTATAGCCATACTGATGAATATCTTGCATATCACCATAGAACCTTCATCTGGTGATGGATGGAGATAGAGAGATACCCACACTGGAGCACCGGACTAAGCTCCCAAGGTCCCAATGAGGAACAGGAGCAAGGAAGTCAGGACTACGAGGGGTGCACCCACCCACTGAGACAGTGGGGCTGATCTATTGGGAGCTCACCAAGGCCAGCTGGACTGTGACTGAAAAAGCATGGGATAAAACCGGACTCTCTGAACATGGCGAACAATGAGGGCTGATGAGAAGCCAAGGACAATGGCACTGAGTTTTGATCCTACTTCCTGTTCTGGCTTTGTGGGAGCCTAGCCAGTTTGGATGTTCACCTTCCTAGACATGGACGAAGTGGGGAGGACCTTGGACTTTCCACAGGGCAGGGAACCCTGACTGCTCTTTGGACTGGAGAGGGAGGGGCAGAGGAGTGTCGGGAGGGGGAGAAGGGTGGGAGGAGGGGGAGGGAAATGGGAGGCTGGGAGGAGGCGGAAACTTTTTTTTCTCAATAAAAAAAAATTAAAAAAAAAGGTTCTAGAAGCCCCTTTGTTTCAGAAGAGGCACCTGCAGGAGATGTCCCCCCTGCAGCTTGCACAGATACTCAAGTCCATGAACAGCCCTTAGAACAGGGTCACTGCCTCTCGGCCAATCCAAAGGTGGGTGGGTAGTGTTGCTGCCTGCCAGCCAGAAGATAACTTGTGCCCCAGGCTGTGAGCGTGCAATCTGTCCTGGCTTCTCTGGTGCCATGACACTTTTTTAAAAAAGATTTATTTATTACGTATACAACATTCTGCCTCGATGTATGCCCGCACGCCAGAGGGGGGTGCCAGATCTCCCAGTACAGATGGTTGTGAGCCACCATGTGGTTGCTGGGAATTAAACTCAGGACCTCTGAAAGAGCAGCCAGTGCTCTTAACCTCTGAGCCATCTCTCCAGTCCCTGCCATGACACTCTTGAGTCTTTAGAAATCTCCCTATCTTGCCTGTACCTTTCTCCAGCTCCACCCATCTCAGTGTGAAGGCCTTCAACCAGGACTCAAGTGAGAAGATGAGGGGAATCTGAGGAGACAAGAGTATGAGCCATAAGGATACTGGGGAGTCTCTGGAATAAGAGCTGTCTTAGATGTGAGTAAGAGGACTTGGAGATCTTCAAGAAATGGGCTGGTCAGGGCCAAGAACATTTGTGATTAGAACGTTAGGACTCAGAACCACATCCATAATCCCGGAGAGGAGAATTAGGAATAGCCAATGGCCAGTTCTGAGATCATTCCTTCGTGAGGAAGCTCTTTCAACAGGAGTAGATGGTGTCTCAAAAGATCACAGAACACAGTACTCTTAGAGGACCCAAGGTAGGATCCTGGTTCCTATAGCATATGGCTTATACACCCTACAGCTTGAGTTCTAGGTGGACCCGAAATCTCTGGCCTCTCAGGTCACATGCCTGTCCCCAGACACATGTCCACATATAAGACCTTAAAGAAAAATGTTTCAAACAGTATATAAGAAATGATTTTGAAGGGCTCCCATAGAGATGAACACGAGGATAGGCATTAAGGCCCATGTGCCCAGAGTGAATACAGAAGTTCTTTCCTACCCATCTGACCCTGCTCTGCCTCTGTTCAGGGACATCATTGAATTGTATTTTCCCACATGTCACACATTCTATTTGATATCCTGAGTTCTATGACTATTTCTATCCACTAACAAAGTCAGAATGCAGAGGATAACTCCTAGCCAATTGGACCAGCTCTGGACAATGGGCAGCTTGTGACAAGTCAAAGTGCTAAGACCATCTTTGATCTGACGAGACTGTTTCCAGCTATGGGATCAGAACCAAAATGGGATTTGAGGACCACCCTGCCACTATACCAAGGCCAGGACACCTTTTCCACTGAGCAGGAGTTACCGTTGTAAGGAAAAATCTAGGTGCTGGTGCTGAGACCAGATCCTTTTCTAGAGTAGCAACTGCTTTTAACCAGTGGTGGAGTGCTCTCCAGCCCTCGATGCCACCATTATTAATGCTTTCAGCTTTGATAATATACTTGGAGACTATCCAACTCTCCACTCAGGGACCAGATTTCAGGCAGAGGAGGAGTCAGGCTGCTGGGCTATTGTTTTATGAATGTGACATGGCTGGAAAGTGCTCTCCTAGCATCTGATTATAGTGTCTGAGTTCTGAGAATGGACAGTGAATTTGAAGTGGATACCACTCTAGACCAGTGTATGAAACTCATGCTTTGTCATCCTTAATCCATACCTCCTCCATCACATCCACAGCATTAACACTGAAGGTCTTAGCCTGAGCCATCATCCAAGAAAGGGCAGAATTCTAGGCATTAACAGTTGTTCAAGTAGACAGAAGACAGCAGGGTTGACTCCACTAACCGCAGATAGGCTCCGCCTCAGTGGATGCAGAGGAAGGAATGGCAGGTTCTTCACACTTCCCATCTAGAGCCTACGCCTCAACCATGGTCTCTAAGTGGTGTTGGAGGTCCTTCTGCATTTGTGTTGATTTCATTGGTTGAATAAAGAAGCTGCCTTGGCCTTTCGATGGGACAGCCCTTAGGTGGGCGGAGTAGACAGAACAGGATGCTGGGAAGAAGGGAAGTGTGGCAGATGCCATGATTCTCCAGGCTGGGACTGATGGTGGTTAGGAACTTTTCCCAGTAAGCCACGACCTCGTGGTGACATACAGTTTATTAGAAATAGGTTGAATTAAAGATGTGAGGATTAGCCAATAAGAGGCTAGACAATGGGCCAGGCAGCAATTTAATTAATACAATTTCTGTGTAATTATTTCGGGGCTAAGCTAGCTGGGCAGCGGGACACAGCCCGCTCCCCCTACTACATCTAAGAAAGGCTATACACCTCCATTTGCCTTGGAATACTTCTTACAGGCATGCTTAATGGCCCCATGAACACTTACAAGGAGATTGGGAACCAGCATCTCACCATGGTATCTAAACACTCTCATATTCCCAACTATGATTTCTCTACCATGAGCTCTGCCACATTACCAGTCTCATTACCTGTCCTTCACAGGACCTGGAGCATATAACCAGTGGTAAGGAAAATTAGGTCTAGGAAAGGGTGGGCAGTGTGCCCAAAATCATTCTTCCCTACAACATGGAACAGATCATGATTCAGGTGAGCAAGTTTCCCAAAGGGTGGGCTGAGCTTCTCTTAGAAACTTCTATAGAGGCCACAGTCTGGTATCTGTAGTTCTTCATCCCTCCCCTAATAGTTCCTATACTTGCCCCTCAGATCATTAGCTTTGGAGCTGAGGACTAAGCACCAACACTGGATTTGCACAATGGCCTCATGTGGAGTTGTGGCCCCATTTGGATCATACTTCTGCATTGCTACTTCGTATGTGACTCCTGGTGTTCAGTGAAAACCCTTGCAGGAGGTTCTGTTGAAATGTCTGAGCATCTCTTTAACAGTCATCTCTTTAAGGGGAGGCCTTTCCATGTCCAGAGCCCCCCAACCACTCCCCAGGAAGTGGGCAGACCATCCAACAGCATATTTGGGGATCCTACGGATCTTGGCTACTTAACTTCACCTTCCCTGAGCTAAAAGTACATTTTTCTAGAACAAACCTCAGATGAATCATCTAAGGGTTGACTTCCTAGGCTTCAGACACCCCCCAGCAATGTTCACTGAAGGTCAAGTGAGCCTCATCTCCCTGTAAAACAAAGACATGCTGTATTCAGTAGTGTCCACTACAACATGAAGACATCCTGTCCTTGCACAAAATTTGAGAATTCTTTTCACTATTTTAACAATCATTAGACAGTTCCACATCATGCATCCTGATCCTACTGATTCCTGAGACACTATCCTGTCACCACTGAAATATCCCCAAGGGAAATCCCCTCACAACTCATTTACAATGACTTAGCAAACAACCTCACCCCTCTGCTTCCCATATGTCTCCATTGATCCTATATAGCATTAGGGCTTCAGGGTGTCACCCAAGGTATGCCCTTTGGTCCAATGAGCCCTACCCAAATTGTTCATACAATGTCTTGCTGGCCCCATTTCAAGCTTCTGGCACACCCTCATTCTGAGTTCTTCACCTAAGCTCCTCTTGGATATCCAGTTATCTCCAGTCATGGGATGCAAGACCAGTCTTTTCCTGCACTCCAGCAGGGTATCAGATGGAGGAGTTACAGTGGACTGGATCTGTCCTAGTTCCTGGACCAACCAGCTCAGCTACCAAGACCCCACATACTGGGCCTTAGATTTAACCCACTGATTAAAATTAATCTTACTCTTTGATCACAACTAGATAAACAGCTGGGGTGAAAGCTCTTTCCATTCAACACTATGGAAACAAACAGTTTTAATTAAGCCCACATGCCAGCCTAAAGGTCAGATCTGGAGACAGCCAGATGCAAAAAGCCTGTAGGTGAGCTCCAGCCCTTTAGCTCTCTGAACACAGGATAGAGTTAGGAAAGTAACATGAGAAAAGGGATTTCTATTCTTAAGCAAACTGTCCTTGATCTATTGTACATCTCCTGTGACTGACCCTAAAACCTGAAATGCTTGAACCTCAGCATTTTCATCCAAGTCCCTCTCATCAGGTTCAGAGAAGATGAATCCATACCAGCTGGCTTCTAATTCCCACAGAAGGTCTGAGATTTACCTGTTTTTCCAGTTCATTACGCTGAGCCACTGCCCCCTGAAGGCACAAGCTTCTGAGCCAGTCCCACTCAAGGGACCAAGAGCAGGTACCTGTCCCCTGACCTGTAGCCCTGCTTTTGACTCAGAACCACATGTGCTGGCTTGTGACATTTGCTGACCCTGACACCACGCAGCCCTCTGGTCCCTGTTGGATCTGGATTTGCTTTGGCTCTTGTGTTGAATCTGCACCCAGAACCCAAGTGACTGCAATTTCCAGGGAGAGCTGGAGCTCAGGAAAAGCTGAGCAAAGAGAATATCCAATCCACAGGACACGAGGATGAAGGCACCACAGCTGCAGGTCAGGCTGGCTCTACACGTTATCTTCTCCACTCAAGGGTGACCATCTAGGTCTCCAGAACTCCCTCCCAGGGTATAAGCCATTCTCCCCAGGAGAGCTTCTCAGTCTTGCCCAAGACAAGGCTCTGGGCTGACTCAAGGGCAAAGAGGTCTTAAAACAGCCGTAAGGAAAACACTCAATGCAGGTCCCTTAGCGACCAGCCGTGGCTCCTATTCCCACACTGATTATAGGTCTCTTCAGCTGAGGACACATGAAAACATCTTTCAGTCCCCTCGCCCCATTTGACTCCTGCTGCAGGACAGCTCAAGTCATCTCATTGAAGGTTCTGGAAAATATTAACTCCATACTCCTAAGGAGCCTAAAAGAATCATGCATGAGGGTTGTCCCCTCTGATGACCTTGTGTCTGAAGGCTGACTTTCCTTTCTTTTGAAAACAGAATGACCCGAATAAGGCCACTGTACATCTCGATCAAGCAATTCCAGCCAGAAAATTTTCGGGTACAGCTGCCACCCATGAATAGCTATTCATTAAAGAACTTTTGTGGATTAGATACCTCTCTAGATCATGATGTCACTGAGCCCTTTTCCTGGACCATTTTTCATCACTCAGAGGATATTAGACAAAAATCAAAGGGATAACCATGCTACAATCCCACAATCCCAGAGAAGCTAGGTAAAAAGGATGATCTGAGAGGGGCACACATGGAGGACCCCAAGAAGGGAAATAGATCTCCTGAGTAAACTGGGAGAGGGACATAGAAGGGAGGAGATGCAGATAGGAACCTGAGGGATCGAAATGGTTTCGTTGGGAGAGGGATACATCAATGAAAGATCTTGGTACAGGATTGTGGAGTTAGAAAGGAAACCTGGTGGAAAGCAAAATTCCCAGGAATCTACAAGGACGACCCCAGCTAAGACTCCTGGCGATAGTGGAGAATGTACCTGAATGGACCTGCCCTTGTAATCAGATTAGTGACTACTCTTAATTATCATCCAACAACCTACATCTAGTAACTGATGGAAGCAGATGCAGTGATTCATGCCAATCACTGGGCTGAGCTCCTGGAGTTCAGTTGGAGAGGGAGGAGCTGGGGGTGGGGTTAAAATCATGATGGTGAAAACCAGAGACAACTGACCTGAGCTAGTGAGAACTCAGACTCTTGAGTGTCACCTGGGGAACCTGTACAGGGCCAAAGTAGGCCCTCTGCATGTGGGCGACAGTTGTGTGGCTGTGGCTTTGTTTGTGGTGCTCCTGGCAGGGGGACCAGGACTTATCCTGTGTAAGTGAACTGGCTTTTTAGGGCCCATTCCCTATGATGGGATACTGTGCTCAGACTTGATACAGGAGGAGCCTGGTACTACCTCAACTTGGCTTGCCGGACTGATTAACTCCAAGGGAAGTCTTACCCCTAAAAAGGGAATAGGGGTAGAAATGGAAGGGGAAGGAAACGGAGGAGGGGAGGGAGAGGAGACTGGGGTTGGTATGTGAAATGAAAAAATTAAGATTCTTGATCTTTAAGACATTGGTATAGGAGCAAAGAGGCAACTTTGTAGGCCTGAGCTCAGGACACTTCAGGATCTATGGGGGAGGTAGATCTGGGGGTGCAGATGCACAGGCCACAGCCTGGTGTGGACTCCTTTCTAAATGCATTAACTCCAAAAGTTTTCTGGGGACATCCACTACTTTGAGCTAGCCTGACTGTTGTCCCTATCTGGCACTGCATGCTTCCGTGGTCCATCTGAGGGTCACCGAAGCAAGCTGGCTTTGCGGGTTGTAAGGACCAGTCGTGGAGCGGCAGGCACAAGTGTAGTTCCTACACATGCCATTGCCCAGAGCTTCCTAGTTCTTGGCCTGGTTCCTCAGATAGGAGTTGCTTTGCCACTCAGAACTGGGGTTCACAGTAGTCCAGCTGCCAACTGCTTTATTGTAAGCCAGAGGGGCTGTTGTCCTGAACACCTGACACACGCCTATCACATCCAATTGGTTCTCTTTTCTGATATGGAGTCTAACTCCATGTAGACCAGACTGGCCAGGAATGGTCAGTGAACTGCTCACTTTTGTCCCCAGAGTGGTGTGATTACAGCTGGTGACTAGACACCAGAGTCAGAAATTCTGCAGGGGCTGGCCTTATGTAACCTAGCATATTAAATAAAGGCCAGACAGTGAAAAGAAATCACATTAAAAATCCCTTAAGAAATTCATTGACTTTAGAAAATAAAGGATTAAAAATGAAAATTGACTTCCTGGGGGTGGTGGCTCATATCTATAATCCCCAACACGGTGGCAGAAGGATTGCCATGAGTTTGAAGCCAGCCTACAACTATAAAGTGAGACTGTCTAAAAATATAAATCTGCAGGGTTTTCTTCCAAGTTAACTTTGTAGTAAGTATTTACAGTATATGCTAAATGCATAGATATTTTGAGGCAGTTTCTCCATGTAATCCAGACTAGCCTCTATGCTCTGACTTCTGCCCGATGAGAGTTGAAAAGCACAAGTCATTAACACATTGACAAGAGATTCCACGTGTATGTTATCGATAACATAGGAGATTGTTAAGCTTATTCTTTAAAAAGTGGTCTTGGGAGGAAGTCCTTCACTGTCATTAGCATAATCATTGGTATTAACCTCTATAACTCAAAACAACTATCTGGAGATATTGCACTTGCCAAATCTTAACATGGAAAGTCAAAGTTGCCTAACAAATTACCTGCTTATTTAGACACCCAAAAGATCATGAGTTGCACAGCCTTCAACCTTGGAACCTAACCTGGAGAATCTTTTGTGCAGAGCAATTTGAGAGAGCCTTTGGCAATTGCCAAGCTGCCCGATGAAGTCTGGGTCCACTCTCCCTTCATACAATCACTTCTGCCTCCCATCTACCCAACACCCAATGCCAAAAGTGGCCCAGTGGTCACAAGCCAAACCTCGCGAGAGGCTGCATTCTTCCAACACAACTTAGATAGGCTGCTACCCGGTGTATCTCCAACAGTGCCCAACCTAAATGTGAGCATTTAAAGTGGAGGAAGCATCTTTTGAATTGTGTTCACAACCAGGGCCTCCATGCTGGGTTGCTCTATTATACCACTGGACAACCTAAAAACTTCTCTACCCAAAGCAATGGACTCTTCAATACCCAGTGAGTCTAGCAGGAAGAGATTGGTCCTGTTACCCAGAATGGGTGGCAGTTGAGGGAGGACAGCACCATCACCATAAATGGTCAAGTGCAGCTATGATGTAACCTAAACATGCAGGCACATTTTGAGTACTGCTACTTTACACTTCATGTAGATAAAAACTCACTACCTCAGTCAATGGCCTTCCTCAATAGACTTGTCACTCAGATAACTGGGTCCTTGAGTCCTATGGGCTAGACACATCGGTCCTGTGAAAAAAACCAACTATTTGATGTCCAACCCATTCCCTGTACTTGAACCAAGTCAAGTACAAGCAGTGTTATGTGAGCTTAGTATAAAGACATACTGAAAGACCCCAGCTTAGCTGCTGTAATGCCATTTTGCAAGGCTTTCACACAAACAAATGTTAAGTTCAAGGTAAAGTCGGTACTCCTAGGTGGCCAAAACAGGATATCTGTGGTCAGACACCAGGCCTAGGAGGGGAACGAACAGTTCTGGGAAAAACTACATGTACCCTAGATAGGGCCAAGTCTGCTATTATTAGACCTTCATGTCTCCGGGAAACTTGTCCCCTAAATGAACCCAGCGCCTCATTCGAACTGACCAATGAGATCCCTGTAACCATGCATTGCTTCTGTATGCCTGCTTTTGCCACCCTTTTCCTATAAAAAGACCTCCCAGCCTGCAGGCATGCAAGTCCTCCGAAAGGACTTTCCCACCCACAGGTACCTGTGCTCACCCAATAAACCTCTTGCTAATTGCAGCCAGTGGTCTTGACTGTTCCTTGAGTTAGGGGTCTCCTCCTGAGGAAAGGACCACTCTGAGGGTCTTTCAATACTAGGAAATTTCCCTTATGTTATTAAAAATAGTGATAGTACAAAGTTTGGTCCCCAGTGAGGCATGGTAGAAATGACTTTAGTGGCAGTACTAAATAGACATTGTCAGAGCTATGATTTAAGGACAGCCTTAGTCCAATAAAGTGAATCCCAGTGGGACAGAAAGGGATAGTGACATTGACAAATCGTGTCTGAAAACAGTTTGAGCTCTGAGAAAATGGTAAAATAGCAGGATCACACCCATGATTCAGAGCCAAAATCTAGAAGTTAAAAACGCCAAGGGCAATGATCCAGCAGGGTCAGACCCCTGCAGCAGACACTGCTGACAACATCCCTAGCCTTTCCCTACTTCATAGAGACTGCCCATGTCAAAGACAGGCCTGGGAATCCAGCCTCATACAGGACCCTGCTCAAACTCATCCAGGTAGGCCTTGAGTACCCAGCACTAGTGAGAGTCAGAATCAAGAATAGAGTTGGAATGGAGCAAGAGTCAATTCTGAAATTTACAGCAATTGGTTTTGCAAGTATGTCCCTGATGTCCATCCACTGGTGGGTATTAAGAGGAAATAGACCCAGTTAGATCACCACCTCAAAGTCAGGGTATATCCCAGAAGAGGTAACTGAGAGGTCAATCAGAAACATCAAGGATCAAAACATGGATAAGTGGACAAGTGGAAGGCAGGGCAGCCCCGCAACAAGGAGGGTAATGAGCTGAATCTCCAACCTGACAGCCACCTACTTGTCCATCCTCCATCCTGTAAATCAAATGAGAAAGCAAGAGATGCCGAGACTCCAAAACCCACTCCTAGGAAAGTACCAGTTCCTTCTCTACTGGATTATCTGCCCCCAGTGAACCCGATTCACCGAGACGTTTTGCAGGAATGGTGCGAGAAGCTGAGCAGCAAAGGCCAGAAATTAGAGACTTACCAACGACTGCTTGCAAGTTCTTTCTCCAAACAAATGCCTGAATTAGAGAACATTCATGACATACCAAAAGAGGCCAGGGTGAAGACACATCGGAAAAGAATGAAGATGGAGATTGGGGAGGAACAAGAGTTTTGTCCTCAGGTGATAGCTCCTCTTGAAATGGTATCTGTACCCGAGGAGCAGATGCCCGCCCTTACTGAACCTCCTGTCCTCTATGAAGAAGTCAGCACGACCATTGTAACCACAACTGCCTCTGAGGCAGTGTTAGCATTGGCTGCAATTCTGGACCAAGACACCAACAAGAACGAGGCCCTGCAGTTCACTACAACACTCGATACCTTTGGGGAACTGGTGTGTGGTCCACGGGAGAAACCTTCCTTCAGACTCAAGAGGTTGGGTTCGGCTGAAGTTCCACGCTGGACAAGCCTGGGTACCTGAGAAGGGGAAAGTGATTGCCCTCTTCCTACTGCCAGCCTGAACCTTTCCACCCCCACACCTGGAGGACAACATGCTGTGCCCCACCCACATGTGTTCACAAGAACAGGGTCCTAAATAAGACCCAAGGATAAAGGGAATATCAGGTGTGGGTAGCTGCTGCCATTACCTACTCCTTGGAGTGAAATACGGAACTGCAGCCAAGACTGAGACTGATGGAAATTCACATCTGTGCCCTTGAAGGTGTCCGGATCAGCCAGAAGCCATGAAGCCTTGTTCGTTATTTGTTGCTGTAGTACTAGCAGCTTGGAAAAAGCCAGTGAGGCCACCAAAACACAGCAGGTCCACCTCTTCGTTGGGAGGACTGCATACTCTTAAGTGACAATGCCTTTTACTGTTGTGTGAAAATAAGGTTTTGCTGGGGTGGGAATTGGCATCTCCAGATATAGTACTTGCTTGTACCGCCACTGCCACAATGGGGTCATAGGCAGTCCTGTGGACCCCTGTAAAGATTTAGCTTATGATTTTAGCCTCTGCATGCCCCCTTTCCTGGGTTGTAGTATGTTGTTGGTGTGTAGTGCTTGGGTTTGTTTTCTGTTGTTGTTGCAATATTAAACCAAATCTGCTATTTTGGCAAAAAAAAAAAAAAAAAAGACCCAAGCAGATTCGTGACCTCAGCAAACTTGCCAGGATTGTAGAAATCTATAGTAGATTATAGTAGAAGACTACAAGTTCAAGAACACCTCAAACAAATCGCAGTGGCCATCACAGAAGCCTTGCAGCCTGCTGGTGTCAGGATAGTGACTGAAGAAACACACGTGTATGGTAATGCAAGGGGTGCAGAAAAAGAACAGCAGACTGCCACCAGCTCCATGCTGGGTGTGTTTCGGGAGAGTTTCTCAAGCTCATCAGGAGCTCAACTTGGGAGTGTGCACGTGGCCCGGTGTGCAGATCCCACTGCTACTGGCATTGTCTCAATCATGCATTCCAGTTTCAATTGGTACAGGCGTGAATTTTGTTTCTCACCATGAGTTGTATTTATTATTTACATGTACGTCAAATAAGAGAAATTAGGGGGCGAAATGATCTCCCAAAACCAGGAAGAAACATTACAGCCTTTTCATGTTGAAAAAAGACTTCTCTAGTTCTTCCTTGGTAATACAAGAGGATTTTCTGGGAACAAGTTTCTGTCTCCATCAAGAAAGTGACTAGGTCCATGTAGTCAGTATAATTGGAAGTTATATTTTATTATTCTGTGAGGGTTATCACACAGAAGTTCCTCATTAGGATCCTAAGCCTATCTCCATGGATGCTCAGTGGTGTGATGTTAGCTGAAGGTGGGGTCTAGTCTCGTGCTAGTCTCTGGTTCACAGTTGGGGATCCTGGGAGACTCCAGCCTGACGGGGGCAGGGGGCGGACTCCCCAGCTGCAGCGCAGATCAAGGTGGTGTCTCTAGCAACCCTGAAGATGTGACAACAATGCATTGCTCTTGGTCTCTGCTCGTATACTGCCCAGTGGGCATCCTGGAGTTCTAGTCCTGCTGTCTTGAGCAAGTGATGTCACTGGGTTCTGGTCATCAGGTACAGTTTTGGGGGTACTGGAGTTCCTGACTATTTTTACATGTGTGATAGCTATTCTTGGTGGTCAATTTGACTACATCTGGAATCAACTAAAACCCCAAAATGGTTGGCACACCTGTGAGTTATAGCTTAACTTTAACTGAAGATCTGATTCTAATCTGGATATTTGAGGTGGGAAGAAATGCCTTTAATTCAGATTCTTGGCTGTTCTGTTCATACTCCCAGTTTTCAATTAGCTGGACTGTAGACTGTAAGTCATTCTCAAATATATGGAGGGAGAGATTAAGCCTAGAAATTCTGAGAGCCCTGACTAATACAGATATACAGACTACTTATGTTGCTGTAACTTCTGTTCTGGTAACAGTCTGTCTACCAGTGGGAAGACGGCTGATGTTGATCTTTGAAAATCATGTGACCCACCTTCATGCTGGAAAGGCTTTGTCACAAATTTGACAATTCAAACCATCGCCTTGCATTTCTGCCGCTCCAAGGTGGATGGAAGAACTTTTTTGGATACCAGGATGAGTTTCTGTACATAAGGCCTGGGTTTTGCTATGCTTCCCAATCTGTGAGCCTATGGTGCATTCCAGCAGTTGAGAGGTTGAGGCAGTAAGATTTGAGTACAAAGCCATTTGGACTACATAGTGAGGTTCTCTCTCAGGAAAAAAAGGGCATGGAAAAGGCTTCTTTCTATCTAGACACTTCTGATTGGCATTTTCTGATCCTTTCTATATATGTAACATGTATTGTCATACATGAACAGACCTTTTTCTTACTCTGGCTGACCTAGAATCCACTGTGTATCCCAGGCTGCCCTGGAATTGACTGTGTAGCCCAGGCTGGCCTGGAAACTCAGCAATCCTACTGAAATCATCTTTCTAACTGCTGAGATGGTGACCCGAGTCACCTGGTCTGTGAGTCTCTTGGTGACAATTAGGAATAGGTATTATGGACTTACAACTTTCTCAATAGTTAATTTATATGAATGTAAGAATAATGAGACTTGTTAATCTCTTAATATTGAAAATTACAGGAAAAAACCTACTGAGACCATCCAATTAGTGCCGACATGGGTGTGGGGTCAACTGGGGTGTGGCCAAAAAATCCCTCCCCAAAAGGGACTTCAGCCCCCACCCCTATCAAGTGCCAGTTGCTTCTCAGTTGTGTGGGACCTGTGCGCTAGAAAGCCTAAGAAAGAAAAGCCATTGTCCCTAAACACCTGGCGTCTGAATCCAGCCCTACCTCTTAACAAGTAGAGGAACTTGTCCATTCGTAGGAAAGCTTACTACTGAAGGAACTTGGGATATTTGGCTTCTTCAGGAATTGACACTAAGCCCCCCACCTCCTCAGGCCCACCACTATTTTACCCCTATTGAGCGAGGTCTTAGCTGATTTCTTCAACTAGGAAATCTCAAAGCTGCTGTTAATATTCTAGATTGCTCACTCAAGCTCTGACTCTTCAGTATTAGAGAAAGATTCTTTAGATAAGGTGGCGTTCCACATGGGGTAGAACAGAGCTTTTAGCTAGGAAAGAATTGAGAGCACTCCCTTCCCAGTGGAGAGGAGTTCTAGGAAGAAATCATTGTCCTGACTGAAAGCAGCCAGGAAGGCCCAGGAAGGGTAGAGACAGGATTTCCAGAAAACCCAGAGAAAGTGTGCTAAGCGCCAACAGCAGACAGGCTAGCAGGACTAGCCAGACATGGGGCAACGACAGTACTTCGGACCGTGGCCCCTTTAAAAAGCCACCCAGGAAGATAACTGACAGTTTTCTAGCTGCAGGGTTTCCCACGCCTTCCCCAGTTCTTTCAGGGCTCCAGTACTGAAGAGAGCTTCCCACCCCTCCCTTCCCCACTTTCCCTTTTTCCATTCCCCTCCCCTTTTAACATAAGGACGTGGACAGAAAGGACACCCTAACAAGTGTCCAGAGCGGATGCAGGGCAGGAAGGTTTTTATAGTGTGTGGACACTGACTCCCACCCCTTCTCCCAAAGCATTCTGAATGAGCAGCCTAGTTTCTGGTTTCTGATAGGCTCTCCTCTGTCTCTCTCCCCCTAGATCCCATCCCATCCTGGCAAGTCACCAATGGCAGTAAAGGAAGCTGAGTATTTTACAGCTGGACTGGATGGCGGATCTGTCACTCCTCCCACCTCACAACACCCATTAATTGCACAGAGCAACCTGTATTCATTTTCTTGGCTCAATCACAGTGAAAATTCAAGTCCTAGCCTGGGAGGGTGCTGGCGATTGAAGTAAGGACATCAATTGGTAAGGAGTGCGATCTTGTATTAAGATGGGCGTGTGTGGGAAGATCCTACCGAACCTGACAGCTTTGAGATGCCCGATGTCTCTTGGCCTAGTGTTGAAGGGGTTTTAAGACTCAGGGAAATTGCAATGCTGGAGGGTATGCTGTGTAAAACCTCGTCCTCCACAATGGGAGGGTCCAGAAAACAGGCCTTCACTTATCCTAATGGTGAGGGTACCAGTACACTGGAAGAGCTGCTGTCACCCGTCTCCATGTGCCAGACCCGAGGGTTGAAGATGCTGCTTGGTTGGATGAATTAAATGCAATGTTTTACACTTGGGCCCTGGGGTAGCAGGGGCCAGGTGGCAGCACTGAATCGCCTAATGGCCAGGTTATCATAGTTATAATGGGCAGCACAGATGAAGCAAAATCATAATCACCTAACCTATCATGTCAGCCTAGGCAAAGTGATTTTTATGGTGGCATGACTCATAGACCTCTGGTACTGGCTAATCATGGTGTTTCCAGACATGAAGTAGATAAGCCTACTGAATTTTTGCTTTCTGTATGAGCAGAACAATTCTCAAATGAAAGGCTACACCGGTACGTGGCAGAAAGAAACCTCAGCCCATGAATCAGTGTCAAGACTCGACTCACTTTGTAGAGTCAAAACCCCTTAAGAGGATGAACAGGTTCTCTAAGAACCTGGATATAAAACATCCAACTTTTACTGCTAGCTTTTCTGTAGTTTCCCCCCAAAGGGACCTATGGCCTTTTGCAAGGTAACTACCCTGGTGGAAAGGGAACAGACTTACGGGGGTCTGTTAGATACTGTTCTGAATTAAGGTCTATTCCTGGAGATCCCAAGAAACATTGTAGCCCTCCAGTTAAAATAAGGCTATAATTCCAGGCGATTAATGGAACTTTTGTTGAAGTTCTACTCACACAGTAGGTCCAGCGACGTTGCCCAACTCATTCTATGGTTATTTCCAAGTTCCTGAATATATAATTCAAATAGATATTCTTAGAAGTTGGCAGATTTCGGCAGAATTCTCACATTGGTTCCTTGATCTGTGGAGTCAGGACTGTCTTGGTGGGAAAGGCTAAGTGGAAGCCTTGAGAGTTAGTTGCCTCCGCCAGTGAAAGTAGTGAATCGGAACACAGTCACATCGCTGGAGGGATTGTAGAAGTCAGTGCCGCCCTCAAGGACTGGAAAGATTCGGGGTGCTGGTTAAAGGCATCTCCCCTTAATTATCTGGCTTCAAATAATCAGCTGTCCCAAGGGTAGGTCTCCTGGACACAACACAGAAACACCCAGCCATTGGCAGTGTGGAGCTGCAGGTTCCTTAAAGAAGGTCAAGTGAGCTTCTGGAGACCCAGTTCTGCCCTCCAGCCTCTGGGGTTTCTCAAGTTTTCGGTTTCCATTCACGTACTCAGCTGTGATGCAGAATACAGTAAACATGTAAAATCTGCTTGGATACAGCCTCTGGGCATCCTGGAGTGACCTAGAACTGAGTGGAAAGTCACCCTACCTCTGCACAGTCCCCTGTCCCAGCCCATGATCCTGCAACTCTAGAGGAGAGCAGGGGAGAAGTCTTCACTCCAGCAGGCTGGACTTAGGGCTCTGAAGTTGCCATTGTCATTGGCCCTGTCAGCTAGCAAGGACCTCCCAACACTAGTGTCCACCCCAGGAACACCTCAGTCAAGCTCGTGCTGAAGCCCTAGAAAGACTTGCGAGCCCCCGTTCTGGAAGATCACTTCAATGACATCATGCCTGAGTTGAGCATGTACCTGCATGAGCTATGCATGGATGCCTTTGACTGGGCGATGGTCTGGAAAAGAGTGGTCTCTGTCCCTCACACGGCAAGGCTCCTTCAGAAATATTTCTATAGGCGCCTTTGGTGCAGAACCCTTGGACTTCCAGCCCTTGTACCACTTGCTGACCTAACAGACCAGATGCTGGCACATGAAACTCTATAAAGGACTGGTTCAAGGAAGCATGGGTACCAAACAGGGCCATGTCCTCCAAGGTCGGGGCTTGTACGCAGTCAGGATGGGACAAAACACAGTCTACATTCCCCATATGGAATAGAACTTCTAGAATGACTCCATGCATGACTATCATGAAGCCAAGAGCACAGCATTCAGGGTATGGCTGTCTGTGCCATCAGCTTGAAGGACCTTATGTAGACACCCAAGGGTGAGGGGTAGAGCATTAAACATGCTAACCATTGGCAAACAAACAGGTCAGCACTATGGTGATCTACATCCTCCAGGCCATGGTCTTCAGGCAGAGTGAAAGACCTCAATGCCAACTTGCTTTCAGAGCTTCATGTGTGAGGGATCAAGAGACTACAAACCTGGATATGTGCCCAGGGTGGGTGTGGGGTAAAGTCAACAATGCCTTTGTCTGTGCCCTTCTCCGACAGAAATGCATCTGTGCTGTGTTCAACCAAGGTCAAGATCATGCTGCACTGCGTTGTTTTTAAAATTCAGTGACCCACACCTACTCAATTAGCATGGACCAGCAGGGCTCAGCTGAAGATAGGACATCTGTAGCAACCACCAACCCACAAAGCTCTGGGAACATTTCAGAAGAGAGGTCAGCTTTCCCTTCTCTCCCTTCACTGTTGCGCACACTGCAATAAACCTCGCCACGTGGGTTTTGTTGAGTCTTGCGTCCTCCTTTCGTCTCCGAGAAGAAGAACACTCCCGAGAAGAAGAACACTGACCAAGATGAAAACGTTCCAGAAACCACAGGACTCCGGTAGTGCCCTGAAACGCACGCGATTAGCCAGCACTACATCTCCCGGTGTGCCTTGCTCTCACGTCACTTGCTGTGGCTAGACCCGGAAAGCGGCTCTGGACTGCCCGTGATTTCCCAGTCTATCAGGTTGCACTTTGAGGAGGATGGCGCTGTCGCGGGGAGCCAGCGACCCGGACGATATCCGGCCTCTCAAGCCGTGTCTGCTGCTCCGCAACCACAACCGCGATCAGCACAGCGTGGCGGCCTCCTGCCTCGAGGTGCTGAGGCGCAAAGCTTGCAAAGTACTGGCCATTGATGAGTCCCTGACACCAGTCACCCTGGTCCTGGCAGAGGACGGTACAATAGTGGACGATGACGACTACTTCCTTTGTCTCCCTTCCAATACCAAGTTTGTGGCATTGGCCTGTAATGAGAAGGGGGCGTATAACAATTCGGATGGAGGAACAGCCTGGGTTTCCCAAGAGTCCCTTGATGCCGACGAAACAGACAGTGGAGCCGGGGTGAAGTGGAAGGATTTGGCTAGGATGCTGAAAGAGGACCTGTCCAACATCATCCTGCTTTCAGAAGAGGAGCTCGAACTGGTCCACCAAGGCGGACTCCAGAGCCCTGGCTGCTGCCTTGAGCGGGGACATAAAGAAAGCAGAGACAGTCCAGCGGGCCTGCAGCAAAGAGCTCGCCCTGCGCCTGCAGCGAGTGCAGAGATTGCATTCCCTCAGGAATGCCTCAGGGAGGAGAATCCACTGCCTGAGAAACAGCAGAGCCCCAAAACGCACCAGACAAGACCCCAAGTAGCTCCACCAGAAGCACGCTTTGCTGAGGAAGCCCTTGGTTTTGTTAGCAGTGAACAACCTCCCTTCCCACTGTACTGCCTCCGCGCTGCTCTACCTCCTGTCTTCCAGGATGCTGTTGTAGCAGAGGTGGCCACACCCTCCAGAAAGGCCACTCCGGTCCACCACATCCTTCTATGTAGGGGAAGCCCCCCAGCCAATCACCTTGGTTGTAGGGCGTGGTCCCCTGAGGATATTTCTTAGTAATAAATATTCCTGGTGTGTTCCCCGCCTTCTGTTCTCCGCGGGAACCTCTTATTATTTCATTATTAAATATTATTATATTATTAAAAAAAAGAAGAAGAGAGGTCAGAGAGAGAGAGTGATAATGTTGGGAGATGCTGCCTTCTGTTTTTACCTGCCCTTGTATGATCAGGCGGGTCAAAACTTCCAGCATGACTTGGACAGTCTTTCACAGGCCACACACGTAACTAAGAAGCCACTCACAGTGATGACTGGGGGGAGGGGGTGAAAGTCATTTTTGGAGGGGTTGTTGGGCCCCACACTAAGTCAATGACCCTACACTGATGTTCAGTTATTAGCACTAGTTGGATGGTCTCTAAGTTTTTCCCTTTAGTAATTTTGAATATTAAAGAGATTAGCAATAGTCTCATTTTTACATTCATAAAATCAACTATCGAGAAAGTTGCAAATCCATGTAACTAACCAATCCTTAATTGTCAATGAGACTTACAGTCCAAGTGCAGTGATGCAGGTCACCATCTCAGCAGTTAAGAGTTTCCAGGCCAGCCTGGGCTACACACTGGATTCCAGGCCAGCCTGGGCTACACACTGGATT
>JABTXL010006068.1:575412-603913 GCA_025134845.1 Neodon shergylaensis | reverse complement strand
TGGGCTACACACTGGATTCCAGGCCAGCCTGGGCTACACACTGGATTTCAGGTCAGAGTAAGAAAAATTTTCATATATGACATAATAGTTTTATGTATAGAAAGGATCAGAAAATACCAAGTTTCCAGATAGAAACTTTTAAGAAACTT
Source organism: Neodon shergylaensis (assembly GCA_025134845.1). Taxonomy (NCBI): domain Eukaryota; kingdom Metazoa; phylum Chordata; class Mammalia; order Rodentia; family Cricetidae; genus Neodon; species Neodon shergylaensis. Next base: position 603,764 of record JABTXL010006068.1, on the reverse strand, counting down.
TTTCCATGCCCTCTCCATTTTTTTCTTGAGAGAAAGCCTCACTATGTAGCTTTGGACTCAATCCTCCTGCCTCAACATCTTAACTGTTAGAATGCAGCATAGACCTGGGAACTGGGAAACTCAGAAGTACCGCTTTGAAAATCACGTGATCCACTTTTCACAATTGTGTCACAAATTGGACAATTAAAAATTTGGTCTGCATTTGCTGCTGATCCAAGGTGGACAACATCTTCATGACGGCTGCAACCACCTGTAGGAACAGAGCTCATGCACAGGCCCATGTTGCCATCCAGCTGGCCTCACTTCCCCTGACTGACAGCGGAACTTCCTTGTGGTCTGTAATTGACAAGGATGTTTGTGTTCTTTCTAGCCAGTGAAGGTTGCTGTTCTTCCACCTGAGAAGAAGCCTCCGTGTCTCAATCCTGGCACCCCCGCCAGTCTCGGCTATCCAGGCTGCGCTGGCTGCAGCAAGTGGAGGTCCCAAGGAGATCTGGAAAGTGGGGATACGTGAACCCGGTCGCTCAGTTCAAGGAGTGTATTGGGGAAGGTAAAGTGTTTTTATTTTTCATCCCCAGAGATAACTCTGAGGGATATCCTCCAAAAGATAAGTATAAAGAGGCAGGAGGGTGAATTGAAAAGCCTCAGAAAGTAACTGAAACTCTTAAAAGCAACAAGACACGGAAGCAACAATGAAGACAGCCAAAGATTTTGTACAGGAGGGGGCTTAAATGTTCCAGACTGGGAACAAGCCAAATCAGATTAAAAGGAGTATGTATGTCTTCATCTCCAGAGATGCTCTGAGGGGTGCCCTCTGGCAGACTGGCCAATAGGGAAGAAATAAAAAGGAGGCAGGAAGGTGAATTGAGGGCCTCAAAAGATAGAATGTGTAGAGATATATTATTGTGTTGTCTTGTGTTCTGGACTGGAGAAAGACATTTGCTTCTGGGAACTGCTAAGAAAGCTATTTTGACTTTAAAATACGGGCCTAAGGATTTGATGCTTTGGAAAAGAGGTTCTGCTTTTGTCTCCATAGAGGATGAGAACCTGTGGATTCATTGCAAGTTTATGTGGTTTGAATCACTGAGACCCCCTGAAATGTTGATGTAAAATACTCCCTAGAATGCAGCACCTCCACTCAGCAGGAAGTAGCCAGACAGGTTGAGGACGCCCAAATTCCCTAAAAGATTGTTAAAGTGAGGCCCCTTCAATGGTTCCAGAGCAGGAGCAGCGAGCCTGCTTCCCTAAGTTCTGCTCCACTCCATGCAGCAGTTTGGATCCAGAGTGAGTGCGGCTGGGGCCAGAAGGCAGCTGGAGCAGAGCTTTGCCACCACAGCTACTGCTTCCCGACTCACAGACTGTGCAGACAGCTGAGACTGTCAACCAGCTTGCTGAAAAGAGTCAGCAATGCTTTGAACATTCAAAATGATCTTAATGGACATATTCAATTGGGCATAGTGACCTTGAACCATCCAGTGGCTCTGGTTCAGGAGCAAGTGGACTATCTTTGGACTTTAACAGTTATGTTACTCATGGCACTGTATTGCATGCTTTTGCTACTGTTATGGAACTCAGTCATACGAGAGGGGTTTGGAATACTGCTTTTGTTAATTTTACCACCCAGTTAGTGCATGCTAGATGGTTGCAGCGCTGGTCTGACTCCTTGGCCCTGTCAGTCCTGGGGATACTTTGTTTAGGGCATGTGTCTGGGTAGCCAGGGATGGGCAATAGTTTGGGGGCAGGATGCTACCTAAGACAGGGAATATTAGAGGACTATTTCCTCATGGCAGGCTATCCAGGCTGCGCTGGCTGCAGCAGGCCGAACTCCAGAGAAAGCTAGGTGTGTTTAGAGGCACTGCAGATCAATAAGTTAGAACAAAGTGGAAGAGCGGCAGACTTGTTGGGAGACAGAGCTGCTCCAACTGACTGATTTGCTTAATTGTCCAGTTTGTAACAAAGCCTTTCCAATGACAAAGTGAATCTTTGAAAATCATGTGACCCACCAACTATGATTTTTTTCAGCCTTCAGGAAGATAGCTTCAGAAAGATGAGAATAGAGAAACCCAGCTTTAGTACCAGCTGCTATCTCGAGAAATACTGTTCTGAGGGGTTCAAGTAGGTTTACAGAGAAATTTGTTCTATTTGAGACCGAGTTTCTCTGTAGCTTTGGCGCCTGTCCTGGAACTAGCTCTTGCAGACCAGGCTGGCCTCGAACCAGGGAAGTTAAAATGCCATCTGTTTTTGGTATCTGTCTATACACAGGTCTATACAAAGGATTTTCTACACTAGTCTTTCTTGGAGTTTGGACCAGCTCAAAGAAGTAGTCACCAGTCACTCCTAGGCTCTATCGTTAACTCCTCCTGACCCAGCCCAGTTCTTCAGTAGCCTGATTAATTGGGCAATTCATAGAATACCCACACATTGCTGGGCGGCACCTCCCACTCTGGTACATGGAACCAGTGGACCGTGTCACCAATGTCCCTGTACTTAACTGGGGCAGAGTTAGCTGCTCTGGGCCTCTCCAAACATGAACAGAAATGTTCAATGCAGAGAACATTAGCCATGACAAGACCTGCTCTTTTGGCTTTGCCTTTCTGTACACCCAGCTACCTTTTTTATCCTTGGAAAAGTTAAGACTAGCATGTTTTTATTTCAAAGATTATGTGCGGTGCATTAGAAGCCCAGAGGCAATGGGAATGCTGGACTCATCCTGAGAAGAATGAATTCTCAGCAGTAGGGACAGACAAGACTTTCTGGAAAACACTAGGGCTGAGCTGTCTGCCAGCTCAAGGGTGCTTTGTTCCTTGTCTGTGACAAAGTAGAGTTTATTCCAGTGAGGAAAGGGAGTGTGGCCCCACCACCTCTTCCGCACAGGCTCAATTCACGATCGATGCCTTTATGGTATCAGAATATTTCTCTGCAATATCCCTTTTAGCAATGTAGAAACCAAGACAAAAAACTGGAAGTGGACTGGTGGATAGTTGCTTCAGTTTGACACTTGAGATTTATCTGAAAGTTTAGGTGAGAAAATGCCTGTCATAAGATCTGGTTGTAAGTCCTTTTCTTACAACTGTGGCGGAGCATCTTTGGGCTAGCGGTCCTGGGTTCTATAAGCAAGCATGTTGAACAAGCCAGAGCAGCAGGCCAGTAAGCAGCATTCCTTCATGGCCTCTGCATCAGCTCCTGCCTCCAGGTTTAGGCCTTGTTCAAGCTCCTGCCCTGATTTCCTTCAGTGGGCTATGATACTGAAGTGTAGCCCAATAAACCTCTTTCCTCCCCAGCTTGCTTTGGGGGTGATGATTCGTCATAGCAGTAACCCTAAGACAACTGTCAATATTTAGAACAGACTGACGGCAAGAAATATTTGGATTCTAGCAGGAAGGTAATTTGTGTCAGCTTGTCAGAGTTGCTTGACTGGAGGAAACAGTTTAACAAATATACCTCCATCAGATCGCCTGTAAGCAAGTCTGTAGGGCATTTTCCTGATTAATGATTGGATTGATGAGGGGTCCCAGCTCACAGGGGATTGTGCTGCCCTGGGCAGGTGGCCTGGGTTACCAAATAAGCAGGATGAGAAAGCAATGGAGAGAAAGCAGTAAGTTTAGAGTAAAGCCAGTAAGCAGAGTTTCCTCTAGGATTGTGGCTTACATCCCTCAGTGGATTGTGGACCTGGAACATGTAAGGCAAAACCTTTTCTCCCAAGCTGCTTTTGATCATGGTGTTTGTCACAGCAATAGAAACACACACTAACTGAACCCCAGAGGGCTTCCATTATCACCATTAAGATCCAACAATATTCCCATTTACTGCGTTCACCGAGCACTGGCTCATGTGATGGCTTCTGCTCTTCAGCCTCATGTGATCTACAGCTGAGATCTAGACGTTTCCAGTGATGAGTATCTAACCCAAGTTCCTATCTAGAGAAGGAGCCAGGATCCCAGCAGGTGAGCTGCAGGGCTGTCAGCTGCTGCAGCTCCATGTGCCTGGCAGCTCCCTGCAGGTAAGGCTTCATCAGCAGCAGTGGTCCCACTCAGGTAGGCACGACTCCTTCACCACCCAGACCCCATCCCCCTCTCCAGCGGGAACCTATCCTCGAAGCACTTAAAACTGGAGTTCTAAGATTCCCCTCAGACTCAGCTTTGGTTCACACCTGGGCTGAACCGATAGTGATTATGACTTGCCGACTTTTCTAAGCATAACTTTTACACTTTCAAGTCTACCCAGAGGCTAAGCAGGCTCTTCCTCTGGGATCAGCCCCATGCACAACGCCTTCACTTCTTCCCTTAGAGCCCCTGCTTGGGCCACTCAGATTTCAAGTGCTTCCTGAACCACTCTTGCCTGTTTTAGTATTTGTCTGGAGTATGGATTTTTGGTCCTGTCTGTACCAGTTTTCACCTTGAGCGTCTCTCAGGGTTAAGGCTACTCTTTGGAGCCAGTTGTTGCATTTGTTAGGGATCGATTGAGCAGGTAAACGCCATTAGGTACAGATCTGAGGCAAATGCAAGCTCTGAACTGTAGCTGGCTTCCCGACGTTAGGAAAGCCACCCAGGAAAAATTGGGCTTCTTGGAACCTTAGTTCACGCCGATACAGGGTTCACCCTGACCACACAGCCTTTTGGTCTCTACTGTACCTAGATTCACTTTGGCCAGCACTCAGGAGAGAGTGACAGCATCTCTTCAGGAGAATACTGGCTTATAGGGAACCCTAGAAACTTAAGCCTGTAAGACAGGTAGATTAAAGTATCCCAGAGACTGTTGGTTCCTCATTCTATTTCCCACATACCCTCTTCCCCTCAAGTGAACTGAGGTCTGTGACCATTTCAGACTCAGGACTCCTAGAAGTGGCTTTGCCACGACCCCAGGAGCAGTCAGAAACCAATGCTCCGTCAGCAGTCCCCTAAATAACATACCCCGGCTGCCATACCCCCGTGGTACATTCATTCTTGTCAGCTGAGTGCATGGAAGACACCTTCTCGCTCGTGCACCTCTTTGACTTCCCTAGCAGCCCAGCTGATCCTGCTTCTGCTAAGGAACCCTTTAGCAGCCTGCTCCAAAGAGGAATAGCTAGGAAGCCTAAGAGGAGGAGAAAAGCCATTCTCCCTAAAGACCTGGCGTCTGAATCCAGTCCTCTTTTTACAGGTAGAGGGAACTTGTCCAGTCGTAGGAAAGCTTACTACTGAAGGAACTTGGGATATTTGCTTCTTCGGGAATTGGCACTAAGCCATCACACCTTAGGCCCACCACTAGTTTAGCCCTATTGAGCGAGGTCTTAGCTGATTTCTTTAACTAGGAAAGCTCAAAGCTGCTGTGAATATTCTAGATTGCTCACTCAGGCTCTGACTCCTCAGTATTAGAGAAAGATTTAGATAAGATGGCGTTCCAAGTGGGGTAGAACAGAGCTTTTTGCTAGGAAAGGACTGAGAGCACTCCCTTCCCAGTGGAGAGGAGTTCTAGGAAGAAAGCATTGTCCTGACCGAAAGCAGCCAGGAAGGCCCAGGAAGGGTAGAGACAGGATTTCCAGAAAACCCAGAGAAAGTGTGCTAAGCGCCAACAGCAGACAGGCTAGCAGGACTAGCCAGACATGGGGCAACGACAGTACTTCAGACTGTGGCCCCTTTAAAAAGCCACCCAGGAAGATAACTGACAGTTTTCTAGCTGCAGGGTTTCCCACGCCTTCCCCAGTTCTTTTCCAGGGCTCCAGTACTGAAGAGAGCTTCCCACCCCTCCCTTCCCCACTTTCCCTTGTTCCACCCCCCCACCCCCCTTTAACATAAAGACTCAGACAGAAAGGACACCCTAACAAGTGTCCAGAGCAGAGGCAGGACATGAAGGTTTTTATAGTGTGTGGAGACTCACGCCACCCCTGCTCCCAGAGCATTCTGGGTAAGCAGCCTAGTCTCTGGTTTCTGATAGGCTCTCCTCTGTCTTTCTCCCCCCTAGATCCTGCCCCCATGCTGGCAAGTCACCAATGGCAGTAAAGGAAGCTGAGAATTTTACAGCCAGACTGGATGGCTGATCTGTCATTCCTCCCACCTCACAAACACCTGCTTCCCATATGTGGTTGTCCCTTAATTGCAACCCAGAGCAACCTGTACTCATTCGTACCGGGACTCTTCCTTCAGCTTCGATACTGTTAGTTATCACCTGGTGTGCCCATAAGCCCAGGTTATCTGAATTTTTCATCTTCATTTTATGCCTCAGGCCTTGGGGAAGGATTTCAGAGCATGGAATTTAAACAGCTCCAAGATTTGTGTCATCTAAGAAAATGTGTTTTCTTCTGAGATACTGCTCCTGTTAGATTGCTCTGATGCTCCCTAGAGTTCCTTTTTTTGCCTTTATAAGTGGAGTTTCATTGGCCCCAAATAAACACTGTTTCCTGGGGAGGGGGTAGAGTTAAAGACTACGGCCTACTGCGTCATTTCAGCACACTCCACCTCCTCGGTGCAGTGTTAGAGCGGCAGGAGCCACACACAAGGACCAGTTTAGGGACTCGGACTCCCATATGCTCCGACCTCCTGAGGACATGATAGAGTGTAGGAGAACATTTTCCAGAAGTGTCAGATTGAGAGGGGAGGCCACAGTGCCGAAAGACTCGGGAAATGAAGGGTGGCATTACATGTTGCACCATTATTGGTGGCAGGTGAACTTGACTAAAGCCTCCTACCCTAGGATCAGATGCTCCAAAGCCAAAAATGTGGATTTCGGCACCAGGTGCTTATGCTTTTTCTGATAGTAACCTGTGGGCTGTGAGCGCCACTTTCTTTCTGTTTCAAACAACTGCCAACTCACTCTGAGCTTTCTTCTTTATCTCGGCTCCTGAACTCCCTCTGTATTTCCCCTACCCAGCCAAGGGTGCTGCTCATCTCCTCAAATGACACCAAAGCCATCCTCCACGACTAAGATGTGAGACTTTTGAGGAAGACAGCTCAACTCCGTATGTTCATCAAGTGTCTGTCAAGAACCTTCAAAGGTAGGGAATGGTGGGGGAACTTAAAGGGCTGCATTCTAGTTCTTGGTCCATCAGAGGCTTGTCACTTGCCCTGTTCCATGCCCCCACAACTTGGACCTCCAAATAGCACCTGCTCTAGTTGGCTGCTGTCATTTTTTTCCCATGTCATTTTAAGTTTCAAAAAAGATACAATGACCTTAACTCTGGATTAAAGGCAAGGTCATTGTATCCTTCAAGAAACTTAATTTTTTATTTTTATTTATTTTTAGTTTCTATCCATGTGTGTATTTTGGATTCGTGTATGTCTTGCACTATGTGTGTGCCTGGGGCCTGAGGAGGTCAGAAGAGAGCATCCATATCCTGGAACTAGAGTTATAGATGGCTCCGAACCAGCCTGTGTGTGTTGGAAATCAAGCCTACAAGAGTGCTCTTAACCGTCGAGCCCTGTCTCCAGCCCCAGTTGTGTTTTCTGAATAGACAGGTAAGAAGCAGAAAAAGAGGAGATATTGTGATGGTGGTTGTTGGTTTCCAACTTGACCACATCTGAAATTAACTAAAACCCAAATGGCTGGGCACACCTATGAGGGAGTTTGTCTTAATTAAATCATTTGAAGTGCAAAGATCCATCTTTAGCCTGGGCCACACCTTCTGTTGGCAGTCTATATAGAGGACATGGAGAAGGAGGTTTGCTCTCTGCCTGCTTGTTCTCGCTCTTCATTCCTTCACTGTCATTGGAGTCCACTTCTTCAGGATTCAACATACACTGAGGACCAGCTGAGACATCATCCAGGCTTGTGGACTGAGAAATGACTGCATTCTTGGACCTTCCATTGGTAGACGTTCATTGTTTGACTAGCCATAGCCTGAAAGTGATTCTAAGAAATCTCCTTTCTCTCTGTGTGTATACACATATACATACATACATACATACATACATACATACATACATACATGGATTCATTCTGTAAGTTCTGTTCCTCTAGAATATACTAACTAATGCAGATGTTTTTAAAAAAAAATCTAATTCTTCCTCCCTCAGTCTTCGCTTGTAGTGATGCACTGGAGGAAGCTCTGGGATTCCTTAAGCTGTTTTACAAGATGAGGAAGAGTACATTGCTGGAGGGTGGAGCAAAAAAAGATTTGAGGCAAGAACTGGTCCTGTTCTCTGTCCTGAGCCCTGCCTGTCACAGCTATGAGTCAACTCGAAGGCTTTAGCAGTAAGTCACTATGCATTGTCTGTGTCAGTAGCTGCGGGACACGAAGACCTTGGGGATGGCATGTGAGCTTAGTGGGCTTTGATTTCTTTGCAGGAAAATGTGAAGATAATGTACCCATGACCTCCTGATGAGATAACACAGAGAAAGCACAGGAATGGCGATCATATAGAAAGCCAAGCCCTTGTCATATGCTATTCTTGACTAACACAGTCACTAAGGCTTGACTGCTAACATTTACTGTCCTGGTTAACTTTATATTGACTGACACAAGCTCGAGCCATTTTGGAAGAGGGAACCACAATTGAGAAAATGTCCCTACCAGATTGGCCAGTGGGCAAGTCCTTGGTGCATTTTCTTAGCTGATGATTGACATAGGATCTCCCAGCTCACTGTGTGGGGTGCTTCCCATGAGCTGATAGTCCTGGGTGCTATAAGGGAGCTGAGCGAGCCAGCCATGGAGGAGCAAGCCAGTAAAGAGCATTCTTCCAGAGCCTCTGTAGCAGCTCTCCACTCCAGGTTCTGCTTTGAGTTCCTGTCCTGACTTCCCCAGTGATGGCCTGCAATGTGGAACCGAAAGATTAAATCATTGCTTTGGTCTCAAGTTGCTTTTGGTCATGGTCTTTATCACAGCACTAGAAACCATTGGTTGTTTGGGAACCGCTGGGAATCTCAGGGGGATCGCGAGAGTGTCTTAACCTGCCCATATGCTCCCACTAATGGGCAGATTCCTGAAGATGAGGGGGCCTTGTGCATGGCTCCCGTGCAGGGCCTGATTGATCTATTTCTGTTCTTTAGATTAGAAGGGAAAGCTTCTCCTTTGGGAGAAATAGCATAGCGATAAATGGTTAATTTGGTGTCTAATGCACCATGAGCAGACATGGTGATGGCAGCTATTGCCTCATGTCAGACAAAACTGTCCTCTTGGTCTCTAATGGGTTCTGGGATCAGTTCCAGGGGGATCATGAGGCTGCCTTCTCTAAGGAGAAATGAAGAGTAACTGGAGATGGTGCAGCATGGCAGGTGAGTCTCTCGGAGGGCAAGGGAGTGTGAAACAATACCTCAAGGCAGTCGGCCTGTGGGGTCTGCCCATCCACAGCATCTCCTGGGGAGCATCTGTGATAGGTGGGGCCTTCCCAGAGGAGGAAGCCGGATGCCCATGGTTGCTGTAATGTGTGTGAAGAGAGAAAATGACAGATCAGTCTGAGGCCGATCTCTAGTCACTGGCTTCTATTCCTGTCTCTGCAGGCTGAGGGCGGTGGTTCCCCTTGACCTGTCCCCATTTATACTTAATGAGAACTTCGAGAGTAGAGGTTGTCTGATGTGGTTTCTGGTCCAGGAACTCTGGATGAGGTCTGAGAAACTGCATTTCCAACTGGTCCCATGCTGGTGTGTTGGGCAAAACTTGAAGAGCAAGGTTAAAGCCTTGCCATGGAGTAAAACCAAGCACTCCCAGTAACCTCCCTGCCTGCTCTATTTCAACCAGGACTGTGCAAGATGCTCCAGGAGTTATTCTCACGAAGACAAGGGATAACAAGAATCTAGGAGCAGAGACCTGCCGTAGAGTTCTAGGTTGTCCTCTTGGTAGACCCGGGGGCGGGGAGTCCTGTATGCAGGAGGCAGCTGGCATCCCCACCTCTCCTAGAATCCTATGGAATGAGCACTAACCTACCCTCTCTGGCTCTAGAGCCTTCCTGACATGTGACTTTGCTGATTTGTGCTACTAACCAGAACTGCCCTCTGCTCTGGGGTCTTAGACAAACAGAGGCTCTAGGGCTGCCAGGTACCTCATGCCCAGAGGACAGTCAGAGATGAAAAGGGACCTGTCTCACAAAGCTCACCAGCTGCCCTATCATCTGGTTAATTAACTGAAAAGTGGATCGAGACACTGACGTCTCGGTGGTGTTGGAGAGGACCTTTGATGCCTCTGCATGTGGATGGCAGAGAGATGGGCAATGCCGGGCTGACGCGACATCTTCTGTGAATGGCTGAGCAGCCGCCGTTAATTGTGGCTATTAAATGTCTTCCCTGGGAGTTGTTTTTGATGCCTGAGGAATAGATTAAGACTGTTTTGAGTCCCCTGGGGTCTCCTGTGGAGCATAATTATAGCTGCACTGGAATCAAGATTCAGGTCAACAATTACCTTTAATGAGATGTCTGGAGAGCATGGGCAGAGAGACGGTGGCCTTGGGGAGAGGAGAGGGTGAGGACAGCACCGGGACTGGGGAGTTAGGAATGAAGATTTTACAAAAAGGTGAATAGAAATGAGACCATGGGAGAGATCGGGAGGGAGGCCTGCTGGTGAGGGGCATGGAGAAGAAGGGCTGGTTAGAAGAAGGCCTGAGCCACGGGCGGGTGAGCAGACTCTTTGGGTCCTGTAGTGAGCCAGGCAAATTTCAAAGAAGAACAGAAAACTGGTCAATGAACAGGACTATGACTCGGCATCTATGGAGAGGTCTACCATCTCGGAGTCAGACATTTCTGTCGTGTCTGTCGGGACATGGCAAGGAGTGACCGTTTTCATCAAGTACACCAGGCTTCTAGCCCCAAGCCCTCCCCTTTAGAGCTGTGTTGCTTTGGGTTTAATCTCTAAACCTGTCTGAGCCTGTTTCCTAATGTGTCAAAGAAATGTTACGCATAACAGTTTTGAAACACTCTTTGGAAGGGAGCGCTGTCTGGAGTGTGTCAGGTGTGCAATGAATTACTGATTTAAGGAGGACTGCTGAGTGTGAGAGACATGAGCCTTATCCAAGAGTTCAAGACCAGTTGATAGCAGAATTGTTTTGATTTGCCTGATTTCCATTGCTACCAAGGAAAATGTGCATGAGAAACACACCTGTTCTCCACAGAGACTCTGAGCCTTGTAACTCAGGGTAGTGCTCAGAGAGAAGCCACACTACACGTCACGAACCGTGGCAGGAATTGAAGCTCCATTTGCACAAGCTTTTACAGGTTGGCCTTTTTAGTTCCTCCATGTGTGTGTAAAAGTACAGCCATTTCAGTGATCCCTCTGCAGGGGTCTGTGCCCCCAGTATAGTCTCATCACCCGGGAGCACACATCTAGCTGGAGGACAGTGACAGTCCGGCAGAAGCTGGTCCTGCTGTCCTTTGACTTCTAGAATCTACCTGTGAGAGCATGCGAAGGTTTGCCCTGCATACTTGACTCCGCAGGATGCTCCTAGCCAAGGACCACCCAGCAGGGATACTGGCTGAGTCATTTCTCCCCACCCCATAGAGGGGCTCTTTCTCCCTCTCCTTCCCTCTTTCTCTCCCCCACCCCATGTCTCCTGTGGTTCTTCATCCTCCCCAGTCTCCTAGCTCCTCTCTAGTCCTTGCTCCTCCTGCCTCCATTCTTCCTTTCTTCCCTGTTCCACCCCACTCTACCCCCAGCACCTACAGAGAATCCCTGTCTCAGAAATAAAACAAAATCTGAATTTGTATTTTAACTGAGACCGGAAGCTTTCTCTGCAAGACTGACGAGTCCTGCAGGTGAGGTGTATGCCCTGTGAGACCTCAGGCTGATTCCTCACATAAGGATAATGGAGGCGTGGGAGGCTGGGCCCTGGGGAGACTCAGAGGTCTGTGTGGAGAAGCAATGTGCTGTGGTCCAAACCTGGGCCTGAGCTGTGCTGAAGCCAGAAGGGATGGAGGCTAGAGGAGGCTAGTGTGGGAAGAAAGAGCACAGGGTACGCTGATGGAAGAGCATCACCATGTGGTCCTGACCAGAGAATCGCACGCTGAGGGTAGAGCATGGAAGTACACCTTGGGTGGGCAAACAGACCCTGGGATGGACTCCCTGGTACTGGTGATGATATGAGCCATGTGTCATGGCGGTGAGTAGGTGCTAATCACAGACCTAGAAAAGTGAGAGGCTGGTCCTTCCCATGGTAAATCAAATTCTGTGCCCTGTCAAAGTCTTAAGTACCCAGCATCACTTATCCTTAAGGAAGGCCTCAGTGGTACCCCTAATCTCTGGGCATCCCCTGGACCCTGTTCTCTCAATGTAGCCATTATCAACCCATTATTTCACGGTGTGTAGCTGAATGTAACAGTAACAGTGCTTGGTAAAGGCAGAAATGCCTGTACTAATTACTTCAGCACTTCCCATGATCTCTGGCGCATATTAGAGCCCCATAAACAACAGATGGGATGGGATGGGTGCTTCCATGGTGAGGGAGGACAATGTGAGGGTTTAGATATGATGGGAAGTGGGGGTTGCTGCATTTCCTGTAGCCTGCTGAGATTCTGGGAGCCTCCAGGAATGGGAAGCAGGCATCAGCAGTTAAGCTGACCTTAGCAAGGCTTCTAATATTGGCATCATTCATACCATTCAGTGCCCTGTTGGCATGGTTTAGTTGGAAATGTTTCCTATGGGCTCCTGCACTTCAACACTTGGTCTCCAGCTGGTGGCGCTGTTTTGGATGCTGTGGAACATTTCAGAGGTAAGACCTCAATGATGGAACCAAGTCACTGGTTTGAGATTTGTGCTAGGTTGAATGAGAATATCTCTCATGTTTTGAACACTAGGCCCTTAGTTGATGATGCTGTTTGGGAGGTTTAGGAGGTGTGGCCTTGTTGGAGGAAATATGTCACTGGAGGCCAGCATTGAGAGTTTAAATGAATCATGCCTGCCATTTTCAGTTCACTCTGTTTTGTGCCTGTGGTTCAAGATGTGAGCACCTGGTTCCAAGCTTTGTGTCTACCTTCTTCCATGTCTCCCCATGATGGTGATGGATTCTTATCTCTCTGGATGTGTAAGCCCAGTGAACCCTTCTTTCTGTAAATTGTCTTGGCCGTGGAGCTTTTGTCATAGCAATAGAAAAGTAACTAAAACAAGAGTGAGAGCTGAGCCCTACTTCCAACCCCAGCTCCCTCTACTTGATGATCCACTGAGCCGTTAGCCAGCAGCCTCGTATTCCTGTTGCCATGCCTTCTCCACTATGATGGACTGGGTTCCTTAAAACTGTGAGCCAAAACAAACAGACTGGTAAGAAACATGACCAATACAGCCACTTTATAGTCCCTAAAATAGATAATTATCAATACCCAGAGGGATAAACAGATATCTTAAGACCAGACCCTGCAAATGCCAGGTCACTAGATGCTCTTTCTGTGTAAGTTTCATCCCTGGACCCTTGAAGAGGAGAAGGGGTTGCAGCCCCCTTCCCATTGTACACACACACACACACACACACACACACACACACACACACACACTATCCTGAGATTTGTTTTCTCTGAGGAAGCAAATCAAAAGGCCACATTTAAATGTAGGGAGAGGATCCAGGGAGGGGACTCATCACCTGGCAGCTTCTACTCCAGTTTAATCATTTCATTACTAATTAATGGGGTCATTACTGCATCTCAAAGAGAAAGAACTATGATTAAAGGTTAATGCCATTGGTGAAAGTATCCCACCTGAAATTACATTATAAAAATGTCCAGAGTGTTTAATTGAACCTATAAGTAACAATGTAATTACACTCAATATGTGTGCCTCTACATCTCTTTGCTCCTCTCTGAGGTGCCGAGAGCCCCACGTGGGTCAGTTAAAGGAGAGCATGGCGATTTTCCAAAACAACATCTCCATTCCTCTAGTCTCCTCTGCTTTGTCCACACCCCTGTGTGTGTGTGTGTGTGGTACATGCATATATTCCTGTATGTGGGAGCCAGGCTGTGGCTCCTCCTCTTGGGGCTGTACATCTTGTCTTATTGACAGGGTTTCTTGCTGGCCTGGTGCTTGCTCCTTCAGGTAGGCTGACCCAGGGACCTGCTGTCTTGTCTTCAGTGCTAGACCAACCACACACAACAGTACCTGGCTACTCTACACGGTTCTGGGGATTGAACTCAGGTCCTGCAAGCTTACCTTGCCAGCTGAGCCATCTCCTCCCACACCAGTGTAGCTGGTTATATGTCAATACAGTGCCTTCTTGTGTACTCTGTGGGCACTGTATTAGCACATGCCAGTGCAATGTCTAGACTTTGGGTGGCTTTTAGGTGCCTTCAGCAATCTGCCCCACCATCCCCAGGATGCAAAATGTTAATTAAAAAAACACTAAGATCTCCATTATTTTAGTTAACATTTGAAGCAGCCCAAGCAACAAGAAAATGCCTGTCGCTGCCACTTTCCTAGATGACACTGAGATGAGAATGAATGGGAGTGAGGGAGTCTTTGCTTTCGAAAGGAGGAGGCATTTCAAGAGAAGCAGCAGCATTTGCCAAGGATGGGGACCATAAAGGACCACGGGTTTGGGGAAGACGGGTCCCTTGGCAAGACTGGCAAGACTCGGCACAGGCAGCTACAGCTCCCTCAGCCCCTCCCTCCTTACTGTCCCCACCCCCGTTGGGGTTAGCCACTGTACTGTAGTTGGCTTCACCCAGTTACTTAGAATTATTTAGAGTATTTCTGTTCCATGGCAGCATTTTTTCTTGATAGAGCCATCCTGATTGGGGTAACATGGCATATCAAACTAGTTTCAATTTGCATTCCCTTAATAGCTAAAGCTATTGAACATTTTAAAACAACAAATAGATAAAACAAAAACCATCACAAGGCAAACCAACACAAAGAAAAGAGCCCTAAGAGAAGGCACAAGAATAAGGCTCACTCATTCACACACTCAGGAGTCCCATAGAAATACTGAATCGAAAGCCATAGTCTATACACAGAGGCCTGGTTCAGACAGGTCTATGTAGGCCCTGTGCTTGCTGCTTCAGTCTCTGAGTTCATATGAGATTTGTGCAGCTAATTTTAGAGGGCCTTTTTCTCCTGGTGTCCTCCATTCCCCTGGTTCCCACATTCCTTCTGCCTTGTCTGTGGGGTTCCCTGAGCTCTGAAGGGAGAGACTTGATGAAGGTATCACATTTAGACTGGTGTGTTCCAAGGTCTGTCTCTCTAAAATGTCTGACTGTGGCCTCTGTATTTGTTCCCAACTGCTGAAGGAGGAAGCCTCTCTGATGATGGCTAGCTCAGGCACCAGTTATGAATATAACATTTCATTAGGAGTCATTTATTGTTACATTATTATTATTATTATTATTATTATTCCAACAGTATTCGATTTTGCCCTAGGTCTCTGGCCTATTTAATCTCTGGTTCTTGCTCATCCAATCAGTGTCAGATATGGGTTCCATCTTGTGGAGTAGACTTTAAATAATATCAAACATTAGTTGGTTACTCCCACAAGCTTTGTGGCACCATTGCTCTGACATATTTTGCAGGCAGGACAGATTGTAGGTCTAAGATTTTGTGGCTGGGTTGTGTTTATGTTTCCTTTTCGGTAGCCTGTAGAGAACCTTCCCATAGCAGCGCCACTAGAACGTAGGGGTGAAGGTTCTACGTGGGCACCAGCTCCACCAACCTCTCCATGCTCGATGCGTTGTGTGGGTGTTGTCATCAGCACTGATGCCTGGCTGTCAGTTCATGGAGAACAGCCTATTGTCTTGGCAGCAGGCTGGGCTGTTTGGAAATTTCTGTGAGACACATTTGACCATCAACCCAATTGAAAATAACCCAACCCCAGTACTGGAAGCTTCATTTGGTGACAAGAAATGGCCAGTGGGGACTTGCTTCCCTCATTATTTGGAGAATTCATTAAGGTCCCCTTTATGTATTTTAGAAAGTTTCTACTGCATTAGATTTCCATACCACCCTTCAAATGCCCCTCAATTCTAGCTGTCTCTCCTCTCCTTCCCCACCTCAATCTGATCTCCCCTTCCCACCTGATCATCCCATTCTCATTCCCTCCCCTGCTGCAGTCCACCCATAAAATATATTCTATTTTCCTCTCCAGTGGAGGTCCATGCTTTGCTCCAGTTCCTTCCTCTGTAACTAACCTCTCTGGGTCTATGGGGTGTAGTTTATTTATCATTTATTTCATTTATTTAATGGCTAATATTCACATATAGGTGAATATATACCATATTTATCTTTCTGGGTCTGGGTTACCTCACTCAGAATGATTTTTTTCCTAGTTCCATCCTTTTGTTGAGTAACATTCCATTGTGTAAAAACAGCACCTTTTCTTTACCCATTCTACAGTTGAGGGACATCTAGGTTGTTTTCAATTTCTGGCTATTGTGAATAGAGCAGCAATAAGAATGATTAAGCAAATGTCCCTGTGGTAGAATGGTGCATCCTTTGGGTGTACGCCCAAGAGTGGTATTGCTGGATCATGAGGTAGATAGATTCCCATCTTTCTGAGGAACCACTGTATTGATTTCCATAATGCCTGTACAGTTTGCACTCCCACGTGGAATGGAGGAGTGTTCACCCTTATTCTACATCCTCAACAGCATTAGCTGTTACTTGTATTACTTATTTTAGCCATTCTGACAGGTGTAAGATGGAATCTCAAAGTGGTTTTGATTTGCATTTCCCTGATGTCTAAGGATATTGAACATTTAAGTATTTCTCAGCCATTTGAGTTTCTTCTATTGATAATTCTCTGCTTAGATCTGTAACCCATTTTTAATTGGGTTATTTGTTCTCCTGATATCTCGTGTCTTGAGTTCTTTAGATATTTTGTATATTATTGAATATCCATATTGGATATGGATAAAAATCTTTTCCCATTCTGTAGGCTACTACTTTGTCCAAATGACAGCATCCTTTGCCTTACAGAAACTTTTCAGTTTCGTGAGACCCTGTTTATTAATTGCTGATCTTGGGGCCTGTGATAACAGTATTCTATTCAGAAATTGTTTTCCTATGCCAATGAGTTCAGGCTTTTTTTTCCCCAACTTTCTCTTCTATAAGGTTCAATGTATGGTTTTATGTTTAAGTCTTTGGTCAATTTGGAGTTGTTTTGCCCAGGGTAATAAGTATGGATCTATTTGGATTCATCTACATGAAGCTGTCCAGTTTCTCCAGGACCATTCATTGAAGGTGCTGTCTTTTTTTTAAATGTATATTTCTGGTTTCTTTTTAAAACCAAAAATTAGATTTCCATAGGTGTGTAGATTTATGTCTGGATCTTCAATTTGACTCCTTGATCAACAAATCTGTTTTTATGCCAATACTATGATGTTTTTATTACAATAGATCTGTAGTACAGTTTGAAATTGGGAATAGTGAGACCTGCAGCAGTTTTTGTTTTGTTTTGTTAAAATTCAGGAATGTGCTAGCTAAGCAGGGTTTTGTGTGTGTGTGTGTGTGTGTGTGTGTATTTCTGTATGAAGCCGAGAATTCTCCTTTCAAGATCTGTGAGAATTTGTGTTGGAATTTTGTTGGGAATTGCACTGGATCTGTAGAGCAGTTTTGGTAGGATGGCTATTTTAACAATGTAAATCCTATTGATCCACGAGGATGAGAGATCTTTCCGTCTTCTGATATCTTCAGTTTCTTTCTTCGAGGACTTGAAATTTTATTCATATAAGTCTTTCACTTGCTTGGTTAGAGTTACTCCCAAGATATTTCTATTATTTGGAGCTACTGTGGAAGATGTTGTTTGCCTTATTTCTTTCTTGGTCTGCCTGTTATTTGTGTATAGGAGGGCTACTGATTTTTATGACTTAATTTTGTATTCTATATACTTTGCTAAAGGTGTTTACCAGTTGTAGGAATTCCCTGGTGGAATTTTTAGGATCATTTATATATACCATCATATCATCTACAAATGAAGATAACTTTGACTTCTTCCTTTCTACTTTGCTCTTTCTAGCTAAGACTTCAAGTACTATACTGAGTAAGTATGAAGAGAATAGACACCGTGTCTTTGTCCTGATTTTAATGGAATTGTAATAAATGATCTTTATATGTTTAGGTATGTCCCTTAATCTCTGCAAGACTTTTGTCATGAAGGGAAGCTGGAATTTTGACAAAGGCCTTTACTGCATTTAATGAGATGATCATGTGGGTTTTTTATTTCAGTTTGTTTATATGGTGGATTATATTAATTGATTTTCATTATTGAACCATGAGTTTATAAGCTTTCTGTTGTTTCTCTTGTTGATCTCCAGCTTTAATCTATGATGTCAGATAGGATGCAGGGAGTTATTTCAATTTTCCTGTTTCTATTGAGTTTTGCTTTGTGCTTAGGAATGTGATCAATTCTGGGGAAAGTTCCATGAGGTGCAGGGAAGAAGGTAATTCTTCTGAGCTTGGGTGAAATGTTCTGTAGATGTCTGTTAGGTTCAAAGTCTCTTGCCTCCAGCATTTCTATGTTGAATTTTTATCTGGATGACCTGCCCATCTCTGAGAGTGGGGTAGTGAAGTCTCCCAATATCAGTGTGTGATTTGGGCTGCAGCAATGTTCCCTTTTCAAATTCGTGTTCTTTTGTTTGGGGCATAGATGTTAAGAATTGAAATGTCCTCTTGGTAAATTTTTCCTTTGAGTATGAAGTGTCCTTCCATATTTCTTCTGATATTTTTAGTTTGAAGTCTATCTTTTTCAAGCTAAACCAGCTTGCTTTTTAGGTCTGTTTGCTTGAAATATCTTTTCTAACCCTTTAACCCGAGGTAATGTCCATCCTTGAAGTTGAAGTATGTTTCTTAGACACAGCAGAAACATGCATTCTGTTAGTCTGTATCGTTTGCGGGGAGAATTGAAACCATTGATATTGAGAGATATCAATGACCAATATTGCTTCTGTTGTTGGTAGTGGTTGGTGGTAGTGACAGCAGCAGAAGAGTGTGTGTGTGTGTGTTTCCGTTCTTTTGATTCTGCTGGTCTGAGCTTATTTGGTCTGTGTTTTTATGGTTGTATTTAATGCCTTTAGGTTAGAATTTTCCTTGTAGCACTTTCTGTAGGAATGGGTTTGTAGATCGATATTGCTTAAGTTTGGCTTTATTATGGAATATCTTATTTTCTCCATCTATGGTAATTGAAAGTTTTGCCTAGGTATAGTAGCCTAGGCTGGCATCTTTGTTTTCTTAAAGTCTGCATCACATCCGTCCGGGCCCTTCTGGTTTTCATAGTCTCCACTGAGAAGTCGGGTTAATTCTAATAAGTCTGCCTTTATGCGTCACTTTTTTGTCCTCCTTATATCTTTTAACATTCTTTCTTTGTTATATACGTTGTTTTGATTATTACATGCCAAGAGGACTTTCTTTTCTGGCCCAATCTGTTTAGTATTTTTTATGGTTCTTGTACCTTTATAGGCATTTCCTTCTTTATGTTAGAAAATGTTCTTCTATGATTTTGTTGAAAATATTTTCTGGGCCTTTGGGCTGAGTTTCTTATCTTTTCTCTATTTTTATTACTCTTAGATATGGTCTTTTAACAATGTCACAGATTTTTCTGGATGTTTTGTGCCAGGAGTTTTTAGATACAACATATTCGTTGACTGGTGTAGCCATTTCTTCTATTGTATCTTTGGTGCCTGAGAATATCTTCCATCTCTTGTATTCTGTTGGTTAAGCTCTTTTCTGTAGTTCCTGTTCAAATTCCTAAATCTTTTATTTCCAGAATTCCCTCAGCTTGAATTTTTTATTGATTCTATTTCTTTTTGGGTCTTGAACAGTTTTATTGATTTCCTTTCACTGTTTCTTTGTGTTTTCCTGGGTTTCTTTTAGAGATTTAGTCATTTCCTCTTTAAGAACCCATATCCTCTTCATAAGACTGTTTTGAGGACTTTTCCTATGTTGGAAGAATATTCAGGGCCTGCTGTGGCAGTCTAGCTGGGCTCTAGTGCAGACAATTGTTCTCTGTCTGGTATTGACTGTGTTCTTATGCTGGTGTCTGGGTATTCGGATGAATATAGGTCAAGTGCTGATTTCTGGGTTTGTCTTGGTTGGGTAGCTGTTTTGTCCCTTGGTTCCTGATTCCTTTCTGAATTTTTGGAGAGAGTGTTGGCTGTGTGTTGCTTGGTACGAAGTTTTCTGTAGCCCTGCTTCCCTGGCCTGCTCAGCTGCTGTATTCCCAGGGAATGTCTACTGGTGTTGCAGTCTGGGATATGGGATGAGTCGGGGGAAGACAGGCTGGAGGAGAAGGTCTTTGTGATTCACTGGGGATGGGGTCAGAGAGGAAAGGGAGACTGCAGCAGGTGTCCAGCTACAGATGTGGGGATGAGATGGGGATTGGGTCTGGAGGAGCAGGAGGAGAGGCGAGGATCTGCAGGCAGCCTACCTGCTTCCTTAGCAAGAGTAGCCTTTGGATTCGCAGGATGCCTGCTGGGTGCCTGCTGGGTCTGGAGGCTGGGATAAAGCCTAAATATGCTTTAAAATTGATTTGTTCTGTATTATTTTGTAGGTGTGTGTGTGTGTGTGCGTGTGGTTGTGTGCATGTGTTAGTGTCATGCTTGCAGAGTCTAGAAGGGAACATCAGATTCCCTGCAGCTGGAGTTACAGCCATCTGTGAGTCACTCAGCAAGGATCCTGAGACCCTAACTAGGGTCTTCTGCAAGTACACTCTTAAGGACTGGGACATTTCCCTCCCCCTCATTGTTCAAAGCCTGTTAATGAGTTGAAGACCAGCAGATGAAATCACGGACGTTTCCTGCCCCTTTACTCCCTGTGCACACAGGAGCGTCTCCCCTGTGAAGCACACTCTCTGCATAGAGCTGCGCTTGCCACTGCTTAAAAGCAGTGCCAGCCTCAGGCAGAGGTGAGGTTGCTCTGTTCTGTTGCTGACTATGATGATGGCCCAAGCATCCGTAACCTGGCAAACCACCTCGACCCTAGACTTTGGGACTGACCATTTAACAGCCTTGCCTTGGAGAATAATGGCAAAAATCGTGTGCCACATTACGTGCCTCAAGAAATCTTGTGTGTTCTAAACAGTTCTATACAGCCTGCACTGTCACCTACAGAATGCCACCAGGCTACCTGCTAGCGCCATGAGAAGACAAGGAGACATGGAGAATGGGTGGCAGCTGAATGAGCTGAGCCCAGCCTTGACGAGAGGCCCAACTGCCTGCATAGCAACAAAGCACTTTGCTTATAACTGGTTCCACTCGTAACATAACCAGTGTACGCTTGTTGTCATAGCAATACATCATTGGCCCCGTTTTGTTTACATTTATTTTACTGTATGTATGTGTATGCATGTGCACACATGCCATGGCATGTGTAAGTTAGAGGACAGCTTCATGGAATTGGTTTGCACCTTCCACCATGTGGATTCTGGGGATCAAATTCAGGCTGTTACGCTTGGCAAGCACCTGTACAGCACCGCTGGGCACTGCGTCTCTGAGGCTGGATGGGTTCTCCTATGCCATTATTGTGACAATGGGTCATTGGCCCATTTGCTCTCTCACGATTACTACAACAGATCCCTGAAAGGGGTATCTGTGAGGATCAAGGTCTCCAGTGTCTTACTGAAGAGATCACAGGCAGCTTTCTGGTTCTGCTTTCTGTCAGGTCTGTGACCTGGGTGACTTGCTTTTTTTTCTGTGCTATTTTTCAAATGCTAACTAATAAACATTTTTCTCTCAATTTCATAACTTTCTAAGATAATTTTGCAAGAAAGGTGGGCCTGGAAGTACAGGTCTTATATCTCCAGTTCCTCAGGAGGCTGAGACAGGAGGATTGGCAAGTTCAAGGCCATCCCAAGCAATTGTTGAGAGCCTGTCTCAAAGGTAAAAGGAGGGCTAGGGATAGATGTCTCTCAGAGGTAGAGCAGTTGCCTAGCATATGTGAGCCCCTGCATTCAACCCTCAGTGCTACCAAACAAAAGTGACTGCTTTTGTTAGTTCCTCCCTGTGTATAGTAAGCTGAGATCACATTCACCCCATCACACTCACTCCAGCTGACCCCTTCTTCCCAACTTTCTCTCTTCATGTGTGTGTGTGTGTGCATGTATGTGGGGTGGGCATGTGGGGGGGTGACACTTGCACAGCTAATACAATAAGTCACAGATGCTGTGTGTTCATGTTTGCAGGGGCCATATCATGCCCAGAAGACAGTGTTTCATGGCTCCCCCTCTGCTCTGACAGTCCTTCCTTCCTTCCTTCCTTCCTTCCTTCCTTCCTTCCTTCCTTATTCATTCATTCATTTTTAGGGGAGAACACAAATGCAGTTCCCCATGACCACAAATTATGCAGTTAAGTTTCTTGCCCTTACAGAGCTCTCAGGGATCTGTCGTTGGTTGTTTTTTGTTTTGTTTTGTTTTACTCTTTGAGTCTCTGCTCTTTGGGGCCCACTACCCAGTTCCCAAATAAATACATGAGTCTTATTCTTTCTTATAAATGCTTGGCCTTATAGATTGGCTTGTTTCTAGTCAGCTTTTCTTACAGCATAAAACAACACATCTTAAAATAATCTACAACAGGTGTCAACACATCCCGTGTACAATGAATAAACCTTGCCCGAGGAAAACCACCGTCGTGATCATGGACTCTCCCTGGAAGGTGAGTATATCATCTCTTCCAGTCCTCCTGCCCCCGATTCTATGATGTGTGTAGAACTTTGAGGGTGTTATAGATGCCTCGCTTAGCTTAGAGCACTCAATGGGCACTTCTCAGCATGCTGACCAGTTATGAGTTCCTGCATTAACTGTCACCCTCTGAAACAGCTTTCTGGGAGATGATGAAATGGCTCAGCAGCTGCTGTTTTCACAGAGGACCGCAATTTAATTCCCAGCATCTATGTCAGGCAGCTCACAACTGCCTGTAACTCTAGCACCGGAGGATCTGATGTCCTATTCTGGCCTTCATGAGAACTATACATACATGCACATAAATAAAAAGTAAGATAACCTTTAAAAGAAAGCTTCTCTGATCAAAGATGAAACAGGAGAGGCAGTTTGACTGCATGTCTGTCTAGCAGAAGTAATCTGTCCGAAGAAGTCTTTGGGGTCATTGCAATCTCTGTGGTTATAAATCACTGTTAGCTGTATATTCTTGTCCATTTTAAATGAGAGTTTCTTCAAAAACAGCTAGTAAGATGACTTGATTTTGTGTGCATTTGCTTTTGGTAGATGAATCAGAGTTTAGACTCATGTCTGCTCCTGGCTCCTCTTTGCCTCTGTCTGCATATGCCCCCGTAGAGAGTTCTAGAATATTGAAACAGGAATGTTTTCCCTATGCAACCAAGGAGCTTCTCCCCAAACAGTGGTTTTGTCTGGGGCACTTGTCCTTATTCTAGACGTGGTCAGCTGGCCTGACTCCCAGCCAGTCTTCGCAGTCAGCAGTACCCCCAGGCCCTGTGGAGGCCTACCCAGCCTCTCTGGCTCGCTGGACCATCACATCCCTTTGTAATGAGCACTTACACGTTTTGGCCCACAGACCCCCAATTTCACCCTTGAGTTCTTCCAGTCCTCTCTGGTGGATGCCATCTGCTCCTGGTGATTTATCTGCATTTAGTTTGTCAATTAAGTAGAAAATCACTTGCACATCTATTGCCATTTGAGTTCGTATGTATGCCCTGTTGGTCCCCAGAACAGCCTGGAAGTGGAATCCCATAGGAATGCAGAACCTCATCCTCTATATCAGATTCACTGATTACAGAACAATGGTAGAGCACCTATTGTGAGTCTTCCAGAATATCCTGTTGTGGAATGATCTTTTTGTACACCGTGAAGATGCGTCATTCTGATTGGTTTAATAAAAAGCTAAATGGCCAATAGGTAGGCAGTATTTGGAGTGCAGAGAGAATGCTGAAGAGAAGAAGGCAGAGATACCGAGCGAGAGGCACAACAAGAAAAACATGCAGGAAGAGAGGATACAGCCATGAACTATGTGTCAGCACATAGATGAATGGAAATGGATCAATGTAAGTTATAAGAACTAGTTAGGAACAAGCCTAAGCTAGGGTTGAACTTTCATAATTAATAATAAGCCTCCATGTCATTGGGGAGCTGATGGTCTTGATGAAAAGTCCTATAATATTCTGAACAAGGAGGGATACGGTGCGGAGACAGGAAGGAAGGATGGGATGACTGTGGAGCAGATGGAGAATGTGAAAAGGGAATAGGGGTGAGCGGTTTGTCGGTGAGCGTTGAGATAGTGAAGGGAAGAGGTGCGAACAGGAGTCCTGAGTCTCGGGCCCTTTGCTCTTTCTCCCTCACGCTCACCCTGGAGAGCAGGAGAGCAGGCACAGGTGACGTTGCACAGTCTTGTTCTGTCCTGAGATCATGATTACCCTCAAGACAGACATCTGGACCAGACAGATGCTTCTCTCTAAGTCAGTGGTTCACAATCTTCCTGATTTTGAGACCCTTTAACACAGTTCCTCATGCTGTTGTGACTCCCAGCTATAAAATTATTTCTCGCTACTTCATATATGTAACTTTGCTGCTGTTGTGAATCATAATGCAGATATCAGATATGATAGCTGATATGTGACCCCTGTGTGGGTCACGACCACGTTTGAGAACCATTGCTCTAGAGTCTGCCTCTCCGCGGGACAGCAGAAACCACTGGACCCTTGTAAGAGATGCAAGAGGAGATCTAGATGGAGCCAGGGGATCTGGAGCAGGGGTGAGAAGGAGGGGGCTTTGGGAAGTGACACATGAGGTGCTGGGAGTTAAATGGATGCTCACAGGGCCTGTGGCTTAGGCGGTAAAGGGCTTGCTTGGCAGCCACCACGCCTGAGGACCCGGGTTTAGTCCCCAGGATCTGCATGGTAAATGCCGAGAACTGGCTTCGGAAGTTGTCTTCTGAACTCCACATGTGCACCATGGCACGTGCATACATACCCACACATACACAGCTCATACACACAAAAATAAATAAAATGTAACTTGTTTTTTGATTTTTGATTTTATTGAGTTATACATTTTTCTCTACTCCCCTCCCTTACTCTCCTCTACCCTTCAACCTTCTCCCATGGTTCCCATACTTCTAATTTACTCAGGGGATCTTGTCTTTTCCTGCTTCCCATGTAGATTAGATACATGTATATCTCTCTTAGGGTCCTCATTTATGTCTAGGTTCTCTGGGATTCTGAATTGTAGGCTGGCTTTCTTTGTTTTATATCTAAAAGCCACTTATGAGTGACTACATATTGTATTTGTCTTTCTGGGTCTGGGTTACCTCTTTCAATACAATGTTTTCTAGATCCATTTGCCTGCAAATATCAAGATGTCATTATTTTTTCTGCTATCTAATACTCCATTGTGTAAATGTACCACATTTTCCTTAGCCACTCTTTGCTTGAGGGGCATGTATGTTGTTTCCAGGTTCTGGCTATGACAAACAAAGCTGCTATGAATATAGTTGAGCACATGTCTTGTGGTATGATTGAGCATCCTTTGGTTATATACTCAAAAGTCATATTGCTGGCTCTTGAGTAAGGTTGTTCTAATTTTCTGAGAAATTGCCATACTGATCTCCAAAGTGGCTGTACCAATTTGCACTCCCGCCAGCAATGCAGAAGTGTTCCCTTTACCCCACAACCTCCCCAGCATAAGTTGTCATCAGTGTTTTCAATCTTGGCTATTCTTACAGGTGTCAGATGGAATCTCAGAGTTGTTTTGATTTGCATTTCTCTGATTTGTTTTTTAAAATCAGCTGTAATGAGCTATGCCTGTGATTTCAGTGCTGGGGAGGTGGACACAGAGGGGACCACCCGACCTAGCTGAGTAGGTGACCTCCAGGTTCAGTGACAGAACCATCTCAAAAAGTAAGGTGGGAAGTGACTGTGAACGATACCTGACATTAAACTTTGGTCTCCACGTGTGCATGCACATGTGTGCAGGTATGCATATGCGCATATGCACACTCATGCACATAGGTATACACACGAACACATTTATGCAGGGACACACAGAAATCGGAAACAAAAATGAACATTTTTGTTCATTTGCCTGTTTCCAGGACTTCGGGTGCCATCATGGTCTGCTGCCCTGTCCCTGCAGTTGGGACTGCGGTGAGAAGACAGGACGGCTATGCCCTGGAGCAGATCTACAGGAGCCCAGTGGCCCTGTGATGAGAATTCAGCCCAGAGCAGCAGAGGCCAGGGTGAAGTGCTGGGGCCTATGGTATGCTCTCTTGCTGTTTGAGATGTTTGCTACACACACCCCTGAGGGCACATGAAATTCATTCCAACCCCATGGATAGGCCTGTTGTGTGTCTTTGGGAGACCCTCCTAAAGCATGGTAAGAAAAAAATTCCCTGCTCTGTTGAAATTCTGGGCTCTCTACATACTTTCTTTCAGATACCAAATTGAGCCAGAGAAACCCCACTGCTTCCAGGCAAGTTTTCCGAGCCAGCTCTCCTTGTAGCGACAGCAAATCTGATGCTGTTGGCTCCCTCTGCCAACCTGACTCATATGACGGAGACAGCTTAGAGCAGGGGCTCAAGTGGGTAGTTGGAAGGTCCAGCAAGCAGGACATAATATGTGTTTACAACCACCAGAACTGCCCCACTGGGCATAGAACATTATGGGGAAATAAACCTCAGTTGTAAGCCATGTACATCTCAGGACCATTTGTTACAGCGACATAGTATAACTCATACTGACTGATACATTTGTGAGTGCTCCTGAAATGAGACAAATCAGGAAAGGTCACGGCCAAGAAGTCATCTCTAAAGAGGGTCTTAAGCTGAATAGGATAACTCATGGAAAGACTTGAATAGCTGAGAGTTGGGCTGGAAACTACTGTGAGAGTAGACCTTATTGGCTGACCCCATGGACTCTGAAGCCAAGTTCCTTTTTCCTCTGAACTTTAGTTTTTTTCTTTATAAAATGAAGATGATAAATCAGCACCTGGTTAGAGGGTTGTTTCTAGGTCTGGATGAATTATCTAGGTGCATTACCCACTTCCACTTAGCACAGCACCCTGGCCACAGAAGAGCCTCGGGATGCATTAGCCACTTCCTTTCTTTCCTACACTCCCATCCTGCAGCAGTAAGACTGACTTCTCCAGAGGGTTCAGCACTCAGCACTCACCGGAGACCCTTACCTCTGACTGACAGCAGCCAGCCTGGGAGAGGGCAGGTTCTGAAAGCCATGGGTGTGGGTGGACAATGACAAGCGTTTAATTCACATTTAAGCCAAAACAGTTGTTAGTAAATTAAACATTGATTGTAAACGAGCCTCCAGTTAAGATTTACTAATTACACCACCAACTCAATTGTCATGCAATTTATATACAATTACCCCAGAACAAATATTTAATTACTTTCCCCTTAATACTTTGAACTAATATTGTTCATCAAGCTGGTAGATGGGAATGTGGAAACATTTAATTGACACAAAGATGGGAAATCAGAATTAATAAGACAACGGCCACGTTGTCCTGTCTGCTGGTGTGACATAGATTTAATGGTGGTGAGGAGGGGATCAGGAGAGGGAAGCCCTTCATATCTATGATGGTGGAGGTGGTGATGGCTGGAAGAGACCTGTCTGTAAGTGGGGGATTTCCTTGAAGTGTGTGGTCTAGAATCCTGGAGAAGGCTGAGGCATCTGCACCATGGCTTAGCTTCTCCAGCATTGGTGATCACAAAGGTACCCCCAAACACACAGCCTACTGTTCTCCAGTGATGGTGATCACAAAGATACCCCCAAACACACACCCTACTGTTCTCCAGTGATGGTGATCACAAAGGTACCCCCAAACACACACCCTACTGTTCTCCAGTGATGGTGATCACAAAGGTACTCCCAAACACACATCCTTCTGTTCTAGAAAATTCTATCTACAATTGGAAAAGTGATGTGATCTGATTGGTGCGTTAGCAGACCAAGGCTGAAGAGGTGAGGGTTAGCCTTGGGAGCTTTTCTAATTCACAAATGGTCTGCTCCACTGGGGAAGAAAAGAACACAGTGAGGGGTCCCAGGGCAGGAAGCCTTGGGTCTCTGGGATGAGAGCAAGGAGGAAGGGCTGCACCGATTGTAGTCAGCTGATCCTGCCTCGCCCGTTGCCTGGGATGGATTCTAGGTTCTGCCTTTTGGGAGAAGCCATGGTCCTTCAGCACCCAGAAAACATCTCTGTAAAATGAAAGTCCACCTAGTGCAATTGAGAGAGAAAAACAATACTAGGATGAGGCTGGGGAGATGATTGGGGTGTGTGTGTATGTGGGGGAGGGGGGTTTACTGCTTTTCCAGAGGACTGAATTTGGTTCTCTGCACTCACATCAGCCATCTCACAACCTGTAACCAAAAAAATTTGGTGTTTCCTCTAGCTTCCACAGCACTCGCATTCATATGCACACCCCACCACTCAGACACACTCGCATGCACACCCACCACTCAGACACACTCTCATGCACACCCACCACTCAGACACACTCTCATGCACACCCACCACTCAGACACACTCGCATGCACACCCCCACCACTCACAGACACACATGCACACCCCCACCAC
>JABTXL010006068.1:538118-548571 GCA_025134845.1 Neodon shergylaensis | reverse complement strand
TCCTTCCTTCCTTCCTTCCTTCCTTCCTTCCTTCCTTCCTTCCTTCCTCTTCCCCTCTCCTCCCTCCCTTTCTTCCTCTCTTCCTCCTTTTTTTCCTCCCTCCCTCCTTCCCTCCCTCCCTCTCGTCCTCCTTCCTTTCTGCATGTGAAATCCAGAAGTCAACCATTGATTTCTTCCTCTTATTGCTCTCATCCTTGTACTCTTTTTTGAGATAGCGTCTCGCTTTTCCTGGAGCCTACCTATTTGACTAGGCTGACTGGCCAGCCAACACCAGGGATCTTACTGTTCCTGGACTCCTGGGGCTGGAATTACGAATGTATGTCATCGTGTGGCATTTGGGGGCTTGAACTCAAGTTCTCATGCGTGCACAGCAAGCACTTTGCCAAAGGAGCCATCTTCCCAGCCTCTGGAGCTGAAGTAAGTCTAAGAGTGACTTTCTGAAAACAGCTCTGTGGCTCAGCTGCCCAGAGTGCTTCTGATCCCGCCCCTCCGATCCTGCCCCGCCCTGCTCCTTCTGGACACACGGTTTAGCACTTCCTTTGACTTTGTTTTGTTTGCAGTCCTTCGAAATTCCATTTTTGTTTTTGTGACTTAAACGGGGAGAATTTTCTGACTATTGCCATCTCCACTCCTAAGTTCACAGCTGCTATAATTACAAGCTACTAATCCTAAACTCAGTTTCACAAGCTGGTTCCCCACTGATCACATGAGGAAACCGAGGTCTTGATCGATGTGTTGCGAAAGATCAAGTGTAGAAGCAGCATGGTCAGCATTCAAACTTATTTCTCTCTAACTGT
The DNA here is from genome assembly GCA_025134845.1 of Neodon shergylaensis. Classification (NCBI taxonomy): domain Eukaryota; kingdom Metazoa; phylum Chordata; class Mammalia; order Rodentia; family Cricetidae; genus Neodon; species Neodon shergylaensis. The sequence continues at coordinate 547,774 of JABTXL010006068.1, read as the reverse complement.
AAACCCCACACTTTCTGTCAAGGTTTTCCGAGGGATCCTGAAAAGCTTTGCCCACCTAGTTACTAGTCCTTCCTCCAGCCTCCTCCTAAGCATATTCTGCTCACAGGCGCGCCATGTACTGACAGGGACAGGCTGAGAAAGGACAAGGACGATTAATCTTGGCTCTACGTTGGCCTCTCCTTGTGCTGACAGGACCTGACATAGGGCAGAGCCAAGCTCTTGGCAAAGTTTATGTGGGCACTTAGTCAATACTAATCAAGGGGGTGACAGGAACAAAAACTCATGTCCCTGAAACTTCAGCAAAGGGGGGAGGGGAGTCAGCCTCAGGGAACTCGTGACCTGAATGAACATCCCCAAGATAGATGTTGGTGTGGCTCAGGGGAAGGGCTCAGTTAAAGATGCCACTGAAGGGTCCCTGAACCACTCCATTTTCCAGCATGGAGAATCGAGGTCCAGAGAAGGCAAGACATGTGCCCATGTCCACAGCCTTAGATTGTGCCAGCAGTCAGACCTCTGCCTCTTTGTGGGTTTCCATGAACCTGTGTCCTGGGGATGGTGTGTCCCATTAGTTTGTGTTATAGCTTAGGTCTGAACTGGCCTCCCCACACAGACTCATGGAAGGCTTGGGGCCCAGCTGGTGGCACTCTTAGAAATGGTAGATATATTAGGGAGTAAGTCACCAGATGTTGTGGGGTTCTGTCCTCCTTGCTTAATGTGACAGGGCCAACTTGAAATCAGAGAAGCTGTGCATATCTACATAGCCCCTCCCACGGCGGGCCTGTTAACATCTCCTCACAGGATGGGAAGCATGGTTAGACTCATCTGAGATGCCATCAACTCCCTCTCTCCTGTCCCCAACAGCGTCCATGAGCCTTCCCCAGTGCATGTGGTCTCCAGGGGTGCTAGACTATAAAGAGGGTGGGAGGTTAGTGGAGTAGGGACATCCATCTATTGGGGAGTGCTACAGGTATACCTGGGAGACTGAGGGGAGACTGAGGGCAGGACCAAACCAGGAATCCAGCCCCAGAAAGGGTGCTACCCACGAGCACTTAGTGAGGCTAGAACCACCTTCCTTCACTAAAGTCATAGCGAGAAAAGAAGCCACGTGTGCATCCTCCCTCACTAGTATGAAGGTGACTGACAACCTGAAGTTGCACATGTATGTATGTGTGCACATGTGTGTCCCTGAGCTGGGGGCCACAGGGCATCTGCTCCCCTCCTCAGTTGCCCTCCACCCTATTTTCTGAGACAGGGTTTCTCACTGAATCTGTAGCTCATCAACTGGTTACAATGGCTGACTAGAGTATCTGGGAACCTTCTTGTCTTCTCTTTCTTGGCCCTTGATCATGTGATCACACGATTGCTGAAGATCCGAATCTGAGTCCATATGCTTCTGTGGCAAGCTGTCTACTGACTGCAGCGTCTCTCCAACCCCCGGACCTGAAGTTCAGTTGCACTCATTTTAATAACTGTAAATGTGGAAGGAAGTAGCCACACCTTCTGCTGCTACAGCGCTAAAGTGCATAGGTGAGAGCCCTCCAGTCCCTCCTACCTGCCTTGCTCTAGGAATCTATCCTGAGACAAATCTCCCCCATCCTCTGCCAGGTTTCCTCCTCCCACGGTCCATCATGACAGCCATGACTTCAGCTCTGAGAAGAAGGAAAGACAGGAGGGTAAATAGCGTTAAAGAAACCAATGTGGAGAGTAAATGATTGTGGAGCAGAAATCCTGCTAAGACAGCCTGCCTAATGAACCGTGGCAGGTATCAATCTGACCCAGAAGGCATGCACGTAGACCCATCCCCCAGCCAGAGGCTCCTGGATCCCTTCAAACAAGGCTCAGGGGATTCAGCCCGGCTCCCCGCTGAAAACAGAGGTAGAGGGTCTGAAAGAAAGAGCAAGTACCAGACAGACAGAGGAGGCCAAGACCCACCTCCTTGTGAAATCTTTATGACACCAGCAGCCTGAGACTGACTCAGTTTCCCCACCAGTCACGTGGCCAATCTGGATTACATACTGCAAGGCTGGCATGTAACATGTGCTCACTCTGAACTCTAATTCATACCAGTCATTCACTGATGGTTTCAACTGTCCACCCACAGTTACTGGCAAGGAGCACTCTCAGGTCAAGTGCTGGGCCATACACCGTTGGGAGATCCTACATCATAGAGGACTGGAGTCTCAAGTTAAAAAGGTAAGTTGGGCCTGGTGGCACATGCCTTTAGTCCCAGCACTCGAGAGGCAGAGGCAGTAGATCTTTGAGTTCAAGGTCAGCCTGGTTTACAGAGCAAGTTCTGGGCCAGCCTGGGCTACACAGAGAACCCTGTCTCGTGGTGGGGGAAGATGAAGTGGGACTGGGATGTGACTCAGTGAGGTGTTTGCAGAGCAAGTAGGAGGATCTGAATTTGATACCCAGAACCCACAAAGGGGGGGCTCTAACACTCATAGACTAAGGCATAAGGATGAACAATTCAAGGCATCTTCCATCACATAGGGAGTTCAAGGTCAACGCAGGCAATATGATACTTTGTTTCAAACCAAAACAGAAACAAACAAGACTTGTACCGGGTACACCGTGACTCAGGAGGTAAAGGCTGTTTGCTATCTAACCCGAGGACCTGAGTTTGAATCCCTGGGACCCATGCTGTGTCAGAGCACTGCAGGCTGTTCTCAGCCACATGCCACCCACATGCACACATGCACACATGCATGCACGCACATAGTAAAAATTACTTTTTGCAAGGTTAGGCATGGTGATATGTGCTTGTAATCCCAGCACTGGGGAGACAGAGGCAGTCAGGTTCCTGGGGCTCACTAGTCAGCCAGCACACCCTTCGCAAGTTCCAGGTCCCAGTGAGGGATCCTGTCCCAAAACAAGTGAACAACAAGGTGGATGGGACCCGAGAAAGTTCACACAAGGTTCTGACCTTCTGTACATTCATACATGTAAGTATGTGTGTGTGAACCCCAGCCTCCACAAGTGTACCTGTGCACACGTGCACACACACACAATTAACAAACACCGTTGTGGATTGATACTCGTCTCCCCTCCACTAGCAGTGAAGACAGCAGTCTCGCCTTCCTGCTGGCCCCCCCGAGTCTTGCCAGCTTTCTGCTTTGCAGTCATTATAGCCTTGCTCTCAGGAAGCAAGGTGGGGGTGACTTCTCTTCCAGCACCAGGAGATCCTGTGGCATCCCTGCAGAGGGAGACATTCGCCTGCTAGGGGCTCCTGGAGAAGACTTCCCCAGTCTCCTCCTCCCTGTCTCTCAGGTATATTCCAATCAGACTCCAGGGGAAAGGACTGGGAATTGGATGCCTGCTCCCTCTCTGTGCCTTCCACGCACAGCCCTCTTCCCTGATATCCCCAGCTCTCACTCCTCAGCTCCAGGGGAATTTGCATATTAATTTGAAAGTAAGATGGCTTATTAGCCATAACCTGTCATGTATCGCCCAGTACATCTGGACCTGGATTAGATTCAATATTGCCACAGAATAAAGACAGAGTTGGGGGGAACCCTCAATAATTTAAACTCATTATTCTACTAATCCTCACGCTTGGCTGGGCTCCCTGGAGGTGTGTTAGGAGGTAATTGAAAACATGAGCTTCTCAAAGAAGACATCTGGGGCCAGTGCTGCTGTAGGAAGCAGAGGCTCCATGCCGGCTCTTCTCATTTACCCAAGAGGAATGGGGCGCGGGGAGTGGGGGGAGGCGAGGAGTTGGAGGGGACCATGGTGATGATCTTTTAGGACCTGAGCAGAAGGTCAGACTCCAGGAAGGACAGCATCCAGGCTGGGTCTCTGCTCCCCAGGGGAGAGAAGGGAAGAAAGAGAAAGCTACAGATTTAAAATCCTTTTCCTTCCCACCCAGCCTGAGGCCTCTGCAGCCTGTATTGAAGATAACACCAAGTTCTGCTTTGCAAACAGCATCTTAAACTTGTTAGACCACAATGCACTGTGTGTGGGGGTGTGCATGTGTGTGTGTGTGTGCACATGTGTGTGTGCAAGCCAGAGGCTGACATCAGACAGACACCTTGATCACTTGCCACTTTTTGTTGTTGGTGGTGGTGGTGGTAGAGGAGGCGGTGGTGGTGGTGGTAGTGGTGGTTTGTCGAGGCAGGGTCTCACTATGTAGACCAGGCTGGTCTTGAATTCACAGAAATGCCCGCCCCCCCCCTTGCCTCTTCAATGTTGGGATCAAAGGCATGTCCCACAACACCCAGCCCGTTTTCCTCCTAGCGACTCCAGAAGTGGCAGTTCTGCGAGAATGTTTTAAGCATCTTGTGGTTATGAGACAGTCCTTATCCCTATGAGTTTCCTGTCAAGACCTGACATGGTAGTGCATGTCCTCACCCCCCACACTCCAGACCTGACATGTAGTGCATGCCCTCACTCCCCACACTCCAGAGGGAGAGGAAGAGTTGCTGCAACTTTCAGGCCAGGCTGGAATACACAGGAGTTGCAGGACTGCCAGGGCTTCATAGTAAGTCCCCATTTCAAAACAAAACAAAAACAGAAGCAGTGAACTCTGGGGAGGTGCCTCAGTCAGTAACATGTCTGTTGTGTAGGCACCAGAAGCTGAATCCAGTGGCCAGAATGCATGTGAAGAGCTGCATGCCACAGCACACATGTCTGGGAGAAGGCAGAGATAGGTAGATTCTGAGAATATGCTGGCCAACCGAAGTGGTAAGCTCTAGGCTTGGTGAAAGACTGGATCTCCAAAAATTAGAAGCAATTAAGGAAGACATCCCAACATCAATGTCATATACCTGTACGTGCTCATACAACACAACACACACACATGCTGGGGAGAAAGAGACCACATCCACCACTATTATCATCATCAACAACAACAAAATCCAAAGAATTACCAGTTCACCGTCAGTACCCAGCCTGAGAGGCCCTGAGAGAGGAGTGAGAACACATCCCTGTGGCTGGATCTCTGGGCTCTCTGAGTCCCTGCTGAATCCTAGCCACATCTTTGCCGACATTATTCTATGAGGCAGGGTCTCTCACTGAACCTGGAGTGAGACTGGCAGCCAGCAATGGGATGAGAGGCACACAAACCAGCGTGGGTTCTGAGGATTTTAACTCAGGTCCTGAGTCATCTCCGACATAGGGTCTAGTTCTCTGAATTCCTCCTCCATGTGAGGCAGGCAAGCACAGGGCTGCCTTTTGGGTCCTGTGGGTTAATTACTTACCTGGGGCTCCCACACTTGAAGGCAGGAAGAGAAATCCTGCCCTGGCTATAAGTGACAAATGCCCAGCCCAGAGATAGAGCCCCTTGGAGCCCATCTCCTAGACCGGGTGGAGAAGCCTTACCCCACAGGGGTCGTCCATTCTCTCTTCAGACTCAGACTGGGGTGCTTCTTCAGCTTGACACCCCAGCATGTGATAGAGAATGACCACATGGTTGGGGCTTCCATTAGTCATTAGTTATATTAGTCATTTTTCCATTGGTTATATTAGAATTCCAATCACACTCCAGACACTGAGGCTTCCACATCGTCGTGGTTGATGATAGGCAGTGTGATCCAAGGGGTGATGCATTCCAAGGACACGTAGGTACCATCTATAGAGCTGCATGCACATTGCCCTATGGTCTCTTCTTTGAACTATGGTCTTGGGAAGCTCGATAGCTTTGAAGCCAGTAGGTCAGGAGTTGAGGTGGCCTGGGGAACTCAGAGTTTGGGATGCTATCTGACATGAGGGCATTGTGGGGTCTGCATCGACTATGGGAGGAAGGACTGGGCTCACCGGATGAGCTGGGGTGGGCATGGCAAACAGACCAGAGATCGTCGTCTGAGGATGAGGTCGGGAGGTGAGGGTAGAAACAACTCTCCACCTCCACCTCTGAAGAAGAGGCAGATTGGAACCTGTCCCCATCAAAGCCACTCAGCACTGGTAGGGGAGTCGTTGTATAGTGGTCTGTGTACTGGCCTGCTGTGGTCATTCCCACAGGGATACACACAGCACGTAGACTCCAGCACCTGTATTGTTCTCTCTCTGGGTCCCCACAGTGACCACTCTGAGACAGAGAGGCTCAGGTCCCTCTAGTTTGCTGCATATTTAAAAAGCCAAGAGGTGGAAAGATGGCTCAGTCTCTAAGTGTTGGCCAGGCATGATGGTGTGTGCCAACAACACTGTCTCCAAGGAGGCAGAGACAGGGGATGCCTGGTACCCACTGGCAAGCCAGTCTAGCTGAGTTGACTACCTCATCACCAATGAAAGGCTGCCTCAAAGATCAAAGTAGGGGCTGGAGAGATGGCTCTGGGGTTAGGGCCCATACTGCTTCTGTGAGAACCTGAGTTCAGTTCCCAGCATCCACAACTCCAGTTCCAGGGGATCTTATACTTCCATGGACACCCGACTCAAATGCGTATACCCTTCTCCCCAGACATATACACATACATATTAAAAACTGTAAAAGTAAAATATCGTGAAGAGTTCCTGAGGACTGGTACCCGATGTCTTCAGCCTCCACACGCATGTGCATGTGTACACACACACACACACACACTAGCCAAAGCACAAAAGATCCTCAGACAGGGCCCCATCAGAGGAACCCTGTCCCTTCTACTCTTAAACTCTGCCAGTAATTTTTCTACAAAGACCAGCCTGCTCCAGGGTGTTAGGCTTGGACCCAGAAATGGCAAGAATGGTAAGTGAAAGGGGGAAAAATGAAGCCAATTTGGGTATTTGGCAGCCTGTAGATTTCAAAGCAATCAATTTGTCGGGTGGAACTCAATTTTTCTTTTTCTACATTCAGCCAAAATCAGAGTCCACAGGCTTCGCAGCGCCCAGGAAATCTCCGCAGAAGACAGGTTGGCTAATTGTGCTCCGTCGCTTGGCAATTCTGGCCGATCCGTAGACACATAAATAAGCCTGTTACTGGGGCAGCAAGGAAAGTGGATTTATTAATTTAAACGAGCTGGCGTGGAGGTCTCTGGGGAGGGTGCCTGCGTTACTCACTTGCCAGTCCCAGGGTATAATTTACAGTGACTTTTCGCTCTGTTTTGGACTCCGTCAATGCCAGGGTATAAATTCTCCCTGGTTATTATTACCATAATTCATTATTCATTGAATGTTGACTCTGTGTAACACGGCAGTGGAGAGAGACGCGATCCTCCCACGGGATGGGAAAGACACATCTGCCACAATCCCAAGGAGATGGGGTGTGATTCAGGGGAGGAGGGGTGCCTCCTCAGGACCCTGCTGGAAGCTTCAGAGTTGGGATTCTGGTTAAGAAGTCTTCTCAAAGGCAACTGGCTTCGGGGCATAGAGAATGTAATTTAGACTTAGTGATGAATGGCTGGGAAATCAGAGCTGTTCATGACTGGAAAAACGCAGGGAGGGGGAAGGGGAGGGTCGCGGCATGTGTATGCCAAACCATTCCCGCACTTTTACCTTCAGTTAAGAACCAAGGGGGAGACATTTATTATAAATTCCACACAGTCATGAAATCAGCCTGAGTGCCCATCGGTGGATACATTGGTAAAGAGAATGTGGTACGTGTATATATACTGTGAAGTACTATTTGGCCGTAGAAACAGAATGGAGTCATGGTTTGTTTTCGTTTTGTTTTTAGAAAAGAAAAGAAAAGGTAGATCTGGAAATCACCATGTGAAGTGGAAGAAATGAGACTCAGAAAAACAAATATCCTGGGTTTCTTCTCATGTCTAAAACCTCGCTTTAAAAGCAACTATAGGTGAAAGAGAACTATCAGGGAAGGCGGGGAAGACCAGCAGGGGGCGGGACAGGAAGATGTGGGGGAAATATGATCAGAATACATTATAGACACACTTGAAAATGTCGGGGAATCCATGACTTTGTGCAGTGACATATACTAATGACCCTTTTTGTCAGGGTCTCTTATAGCTCAGACTGGCCTCAAACTTACTATATAATGGAGTATGACCTTGAAGTTCTGAGCCTCTTGTCTCCATGTCCAGAGTGTTGGCATTGCCATCAGACCTCATAATCTAGTAATTCAAATATACATCCATGCAAGAAATAAATAAGGATGGGTCAAGGCAGGAGGCAGCACAGGCATCGACAGGACCCCACCGGGACTCCCCCGGCCCCATCCACAGGACCCCACCGGGACTCCCCCTGATCCATCCGTGGAACCCCACCGGGACTCCCCCTGTTCCATCCACGGGACCTCGCCGGGACTCCTCCTGCTCCATCCTTCCTCTGCACTGATTCCCTTCATTTCTCAAACAGTTGTCGGGCTCGGAGGAGCATGCCAACTGACAGAGCATTTGAGACCTAGCAACAGAAAGCAATTATGTGCTGTTTGACTGCCTCCGAGTATGATGGGAATTGAGGGGGAGACAGAAATGATGTCAGAACATCAAGGGAGAGGGGTGATTGGTTCCGTGGCTTGCGCTCCTTTCCTCTCTCATGTGTGCCATACTTTGTGCTATGTGGGTGAGGGACTGAAGGGGGGACCCATGTAGATCGTGAGGGGTGTTTAGGAAGTTATCAAGAGTCCCACAGCCTCAGATACAAAGTGAGGTACCTCCCAGGATGGTGAGAGGGAACCACAGGCCCTGGTCAGCGTGTGCCTGATTCGCTTAACTATTCATTGCTGCTCTGAGCAGAAATAGTCTTAGAAAATTCTGTGTCCAACAACCAAGGGCTCCCACCAAGGAACTGCCTTTCTTTTGAAGCACATAAAATTCTCTCCACACACACACATGCAAATCAAATATACATCATAAATATATTGTTTGAACGAGGCATGTTTGTACATACTGTAATTCACTCAGGATCTAAGACAGGAGAACAAGGAAACCTGGGCTACATAGCAAGGACCAGGGTAAACCTGGACTGTATGAGACATTGTCTAAAAGAGAATGTTTGCATTGCAGGAGAGAGGGCTAAGTGGTTAAGAGCACTCGTTGCTCTTCCAGAGCATCCAGGTCCAATTCCCAGCATCCATATGGCAGTTCACAACCATCTAAAACTCTGGTCCTAGGGGAGCTGATGCCCTCTTCTGGTCTCCAAGGGCACTGCATGCACATGACACACATACATGCAATCAAAACATCCGTACACAGAAACAAAAATCTTTATGTGAAGTACACACACTCTTTCTTTCCTCCTTCTTCCACCCAGCCTTCCATTTGGGAGGTTCGGCCTTTTGTTTGTGAGGTTCACATCAATTGGTTTGTGAAGTTCAGCCTTCCTTCCATTGTGATGTTCAGCCTCCTTCCATCTGTGAGACTCAGTTGGTTTGTGAGTGACTTACATTTACCTGCGAATCTTGGAACCTATTCTGTGTTCACAGATGTCTGAGACAGAGTAGCACCCACTTCTAGAGGCTTCGCAGGGTCCTGGGAAAGGCGTTCTGGACTCTGGCCTGCTCACAGTTTCCCCTCAGTTTCCCATGGACTTTATTTTGGTGAAGTGTAAGATGTTGATACTGTTCCTGAATATTATTTTAGGAGCTAGAGAGACAGCTCAGTGATTAAGAGCACTTACACCCACTGGGGTGGCTCACAACCGCCTGTGACTCCAGCCAGGTGAATCTGACTCTTCTGGTCCTGTGGCACTGCACTCACATGGGCACCGCCCCACCCCAACACACACAATCACATGGGCACCGCCCCACCCCAACACACACGCTCACACGGGCACAGCCCCACCCCAAC
>JABTXL010006068.1:527577-538108 GCA_025134845.1 Neodon shergylaensis | reverse complement strand
ATAACAATTAAAAAATAACTTTAAAAATCCTGTTTGGAGTGATACATTCAGGGGGAATAACAATAACAAATGGGTGTTAGTTATTGGTTCTCAAGAGCAGGACTCCTCTCACCACTGTTTCCTAGAGATGATGGTAAAGATGACAGATGACAAGATGACCACGAAGATGTGGATGAAGGTGAAGGCTGCCGGGCAGATGGAGAAGGTGGGGGCAGCCCACACAGAAGACAGCTTCACCCCGACAGATTCTTCGCCCATTAAAAAAAAGATGCCTTTAATTTTTTTTCATGCGTCTTGGTTTGTATATGTGTCTGTCTGTCTGTCTGAGTGTATGCCACAGGTATGTTGGTCCCTGTAGAGGTCAGAGGAGAGCACCAGATTCTCCGGAGCTAAAGTTATAGGCAGTCATGCCCCGCCCAGTCCTCTGGGAAAGCTGCAAGTGCTTTTAGCTACTGAGCCACCTCTCCAGCAGCCCCTCCCCCACTTTCCAACACCTTGCCCATTTTTAATCAAACATACTAAGGCACAGAAAATTTAGCGGGGGGCCACCCAGTTGCAAAGTGCCAAAGCCTGGATGAGAAATTTCTCTCTGTTGACACTGGGTCCATCCCTGTGTTTTATAGAGAATGACCCCTGAGACCCTTGTTGTCCCTCTGAAGGCAGAGCTCCCGGCTGGCTGCGCTGATCCACTTCATCCTTTATGGAAGCCGGCAGTGACTAGCCTCCCAGCATGCCTGAGTGTCTGGCTGCAGGAACCAAGAGCCTGATTCTCATGCAAATGAGCTCAGGGCTGGAGACTTGGTTTAGCAAGCTTCCCCCACCCCAGCTCCGGCATCATCTTCTCCCACCCCAGCTCCGGCTTCGTCACCACCAGTGTCTTCGAGAACCCTGGACAGCCTTCCGTGGTCCCACGGTGAGACTACACAAACCAGTCTGGCTCTTCAGAGGCGGCACCACGTGGATGCTGGAGAAGGCTGGAGCCCTTACTTAGGAAGCATCCTAGGCTACGGCATGCTTGGTGCCTTGCCAGTGAGCAGAGCTCACAGCATCCCTGCAGGTGTCAGCATCAACGCATCTCCACCGTCCTCTGGGTGGAACACTGAGATGCCACTCAGGAGGACCTGAACAGTCTGGCTTGGCATAGCAGGATAAAGGGAACCCTATTGTTTGCCAATGAGAAGCCCAGCAGCTCCTTAGCAACAGTTTGGCTTTTGAGTTTCAGGTACTAAAATTAAACATGATCTCGACAAAGGAAATGGAAAGTTTCAGAAGTAAACAGTCCATAACTTTAAAAATCACATATCATTCTGAGTAGCAAGAAGAAAATTGCTGTCTGTTCCACCCAGCCCGGGACTCAGGCTGTTCCTTTGCCCAGCATGTCCCTGCTATCTACCCTACCCTTGCCTGCCAGTTACTTGATGGTCACTGTCTTGATCATCGTATTAATGTCGCAGTATCTCAGGGCTGTGGGCATGCCACCCTTATTTTATATAATAGCTTCACTAAATGCAAACAAATTTGAGACAGGGTCAAAAGACAGGGAAAAGAGCAAGTTTGAGGACCTGGGTTCAAGTCCCTAGTACCCAGGTAAAAAGCCAGGTTGGCTTAGTCTCCTATAACTCCAGCACCTTGGGGATCAGATCCTTGGGCCTCACTGACTGTCAGCACAGTCTCCAGGGAAGGGTGGAGAGTGACAAGGCAGGACACCTGACATCTCTTCTGGCCTCTGCTTGCACCCCCCTCACCCAGGCTCTCAATAAGCTTCTGTTTCCCACACCCTGGCTCCCAGCTTCCTTCCTTAGCCTGTGATCTGACCACTTCATTTCTGAGAACGTTCCATTGACGAGGCCTGCACTTCCTTGGGAGCAAGGAGTACCTGGTAAGTCGTAGATCATTCCATCCATTTTTGCCTGTGGAAAGAGGAAAATAATTCCTCCTCGAGGCTGGGTGAAACCGAAGGATCAGGAAGAAGGGACGTTTACTGCCTGCCGTGGGGTGGGGGTGGGGGATGATGGAATGCAAACTAAGACTGGCTAGTCTGTCCCCAGCCCCAGAGGCCTGCCTATGTTGAGCAATTGATTCCTGTGTGACCCACCTGTAAACCCAGCATTAATGGATTCCTCCAGAGCACCCCCAATTGGCAGCAGCCACCCCTCATTTGTTACCTCTTATCCCCAGGATAGCCCGCACAGCTGGTATTATTATCTCTATGTGAGATTTGAGGTCCAAGTAGGTTAAGTAGCCAGTCTAACATCACACAGCTTGCCTGTGGCAGAGCCAGGACACACCCCTGCTTTGGTTCCAAATGCTACCAAGGTTCCTTATGGACACTGTTTGGCGTTTCTGACACTGTCTATGCTGAGAAATGAACTTTGCACCTTCCTGATGACCCTTCTGCACCGTGGCATGCAGCGCTTCTGCCCCAGTGACTGTCACACTGTCAGTCATCTGGAGGTCTGTTGTGTGTTTTGGGAGGCTTGCCCCGAGGGCAGCTGCTGCTCCCTTACTTCCTCCTTCTCCTGCTTCCTACCTGAAGGCTGCTCCCGACCTCCCTGCCAAGTTCGGAGAAACATACCTCTCTGGGATCCTCCAGTTACTGCTGGCCCCCATGGATTCCCTGTTCCTACCCCTGAGTCCTCTTTCTCTAACCCCTACTTGATTTACCTATAGATAAGTTATTTTTCTTGCTCTTTCCTTCTCCCCACCCCCAAGAGAGAGAAATTAGAAGAAAGTTCTCATCTTCTACAATGTGCATGGCCCTACTTACTGAATAAGCAAAAATTATACATAGCTTTTCTTTTGAATAAAAGGAGAATGTTTCAGACTATACCAGAGAGTTCCATAGAAACCCTGCAGACCAGTCCTGTCTTTTTGGCAAGAGAAGCTGAAGTTCGGAAAAGAGGCAGTGGTCTAGGCCCCTGAGAGTGCTGATGAGCTCGCTGGAGAGTTAGGACTGTTAGTCATACAGGATTGAGGTATGTGCTGCGCCATCCTGGGGCTTTTTTCCAGGTAAAAAGACATAGTGGGAGATTAACTTTTTAATAGGTTTTTCCTTCTCCCCGGTTCCTTCTCAGCTCTGTCATCAGGCCTACAGCACTGTATGTGGTCAGGGTTTCCAGAAGCTTAACTTGTTAGAGCAAGAGGGGCCCCAGCAATTGCTTAGTCCGTCCTTATTTTACAGGTGAGAAAGCCATCTCCAGCAACACCACAGGCCACTCATTCAACGCAGGTGTAGCTCCTTAGCTCAGGCTTCCAAGAAAACCTACCAAGCCCCTCTCTGCTGAGAGACAAACTGTACAGCCCTGATGTCTGGGGCTACTCCACAGAGCATCCTGAGAGGCAGGAGGCACCCACTGTCCTACCCTGAGTATCTCTGAGAATGGGCATTACTGACCTGGATGAGGGGAAGGGCCAAAGAGGGCAACAACTTCATATTCTCATTGCTAAAAGCTCCTGTCCCAGTCTCTGGGCATAACCTCCAGGGTGGGAGCTCATCCCTGGGAGCTAAAAGAGGATATGGGAGGCTGGGAGAAAATATGATAATATCCATTTATAGGTCTTTTTATTGCTATAAAACTTTTTGCCTTTCATTGTCTAATTCATGGTTCTTGGTATTGTTTGCATAAAACTTATAAATTAATACACTTATTTTAGAATTGTACAAGTCTAAAAAGGGTTTTTTGCTACTGCGTTGGGGTAACTCTGAAAGCAAGATCCAGTTATTTAGGGCTCTTGGAATCCTAACCAGTCTTTTGGTCATTTTCCTAAGGATGGCTGGTCTTTATGAGGATCCCTGTGTGATCCCAAGGCCAGGCCAATTCAGAGCAGCCAGAGCTCCTGGCTTTAGCCCACTCATCCCGTGACCAGGTATGTGTGTGCAAAGTCAGCATCCACACTAGAGAAAGGACCCCGAGGGACCGCTGTGGGCTGAGCAGCACGGGTAAATCACAGAGTGAGCATCGTAAAGCATGGTGTGCAGAGACCAGTGGGGAGGGCTGTGCTATATGCTATGTGTGTCTGCTCAGCACAGTTCCCAGCTTGCTCCAGGGACACCATCTCCACTTCCCAAACATTGGAGTTACAAGCTGGACACCAGACTTGACTGACATTTATATGGAGGCTGCGTGCACAAATGCTGGTCCTGGCGCTGGCACTCTGAGCACTTGACCCACTGAGCTAGTGTCGCCCGGGCCCCAGTGTTACCCCGTTCTAAAAATCGGGGGCTTTTGCATACCTGTGGTCAAATACTCAACACCAACAACTTCAGGAAAGAAACATTTATTTTGGCTCATCCTTTCGGAAGGTTCAGTCTGTTATCATGTGGCCTCATGCATTGTCAGCAGATCACTGTGACAGTAGGTACATGGGACAAAGGAATATTGTTCACCTCACAGTTGTTGGTGTAAAAATATAGCTCTCAACTCAAAGGGATTAAGTTTATTCTGGGGCCAATATGAGTGACCACGGCCCAGGGAACAGAGATTCAGTTTATCACAAATTCTATGTTTCAAAGCTAGAAGTTTCGTGAAATTTTTATAGTGACAGAAAATGCATAACTCAAGGCACTTTCAAATGCACAGGTGGAGACAAAGGTAGGCAGTTGTAGCAAGGCAGAGAAACCTCTGTTCTTGGTCCTCAGATGCTGATGGCATTATCACTCCCTTGGTTGGTAGAAACCAGGGTTCCAGAAATGTTTTACCCGTTAATCACAAGGTTGTTAGGTTTAGCACAGAGGAAGGCAGGAAATGACCACTAAGTGGGCTAAAGACAGACCAAGACAAGTTGTGATTGGGCTCTAGACTTTCCTGTTGCAACCTCTCCACAGTAGTGGAAGTTCTAATCAGTTGATCAGCTGTGTAGAAAGTTTAGGGTAAGGTTAATGAAAGGCTTTGTTCATGTAGCAAACCAGGAAGCAGGAATGGCAGGAAGTGACCAGGGACAGTACATCCCCAAGGACCTGTCTCCAGTGACTTCCTTCTCCATCCATCCCCACATTACACAACTTTCACAGACACCACAGATAATACGACCAACTGGGGACCAAGCCTTCCATCCATGAGCCCCCGGGGACATTTCAGATACAAGCCATGACTCCAGGTTATTCAGATTGCCCAGTACAGTATAAGTAGCATATAAATCATGATTATATTGGTTAAGAAATAATAGCACGTCATGACAGTTGTGTAGCTTGGTCTCTCTGTAAGCCTCCTATCAGTGAGATCAGGACCTGTACCTGGCACTTAGCTGGCTTTTGGAAACTTGTTGCTGTGCTGGATTACCTTGCCCAACCTTGACACAAGAGGAGGAGTTGGATCCTGCCTCAATTTGACATGTCAAACTTTGCTCAAGCCCACGGGAGGCCTGATCCTTTATGAACAGAGATGGAAGAGTGGAAGGGGAGAGAGGAATATGGGGAGCAGGGTAGGGGACTTGGAGGAGAGGATGGAGGGGAAACTGCAGTTGGTATGTAAAATACATGAAAATGTTATCTAAATAAAATATAAAATAATAACTAGAGAAAGAAGTCTTGAAACTGAAGAAACGGCTCAGTGTGCAAAGCCTTCCCATACAAGAGTGTGGACCTGGGGTCAGATCCCCAGCCCCACATAAATGCTGTGTAGTCATGATGGCCCAAGTGTAATCTGATGTGGGCAGATGGGCATGGACTCTCCAGAGCAAGCCAACATGTTCCAGTGAACTGGTAAGCTCTGGGTTGGAGGGAGAGACCCTGCCTTAAAATATAAGGAGAGTGGTTGAGGAAGTCTTCCAATGTCAGCCTTAGCCTACACATGCCTGGACACACTTACACTCACATACATACACACACTTGTACATATTTCCACCTATACATATGTCAACATGCATATATACACACACACACATTAAAAAAAGCAAACCTTACACACACACACACACACACAATGCTCAGGACCTATGAAATGGTTGGTAGTGTCCTAGGGACCTGAGCCCATCAGTAGAAAGCTTACTCTACAGTACTGACTAAAAGTGCCTAAAGAAAGGAGAAAGGCTCCAGCCCAAGGATAGGAATTCCAGGGCTCACATGGCTACTGCAGAGAGAAAGGCTTTCTTCCCTTTGCAATGCTTTCCTGTTGGCCATAGGCCCCACTGCTCTGTTTTAGCTTCTGGATAATAAACCAGCAAATTACCTAGTGGGCTGTTTCAGCCAGGATCTTTGCTGCTGATGGCAGTCCCCAGGTGATTTGCACCAACTGGAATTCTCCAAGGTCATTGCTATTATCACTGATCAGAAAGTTCATCCTGGGAGAATTTAGGCTGTGCTGATTTAAAAACCAAGCCCCAAAGCCTCTGTCACGGGGCAAGGTGGTGGAGATGTTTAGCCCGATGAAGAGGACAGGCAGGAGTCCAGTATCTTCTTCTGTAGGTCAGGGCAGAGATTATTTAGGAAGAGAGAAAGTTAAAAGTGCAAGAGGAACATTTACTTGTTTAATTGACCGTAGATTTTCATGGCCATAATTTGTAGTGAGATCCGGAAGTTCTTCAAGGTCACGGGTCTGGGCGTGGCTGGGTGAGCGGCTTTCTAAATGACTTTGCTGGTTTCTCCTGGGCTTGAGCATCAGGTGATGGATGTCTGCTGTTCAATGGTAGCTCCCACTGGACTGGCTTCGCTCTCAGCCCCGACTCTTGCACCAACAACACCTAGAAAGAGGGAGAGAGAGAGAACCAGCCCCACTCAAAGTCGCTCAGTGGCTCACTAAACCTCCAGGAAGGCAGTGTGGAGGTCAGAAGAGAAGACCGTCCACACAGTAGAAAGAGGCTGCAATACCGTGTCTGGGCTGGTATGGTTCAGGTTGTGTGTCAGTCCTTGACCCATGAGCTGTGTGCACCCCAGGACTGCAGGATGTGCAGCCCAGCTTACTTAAGACACGAGATTACTGAACTTGGAGCTCAGTTTTATCCCCAAGAAGTCAAGTTCAGCTACCCATCCTCAAGAAGCCAATTAAACAGCCAAATTAATAGAAAAAAGAAGAAGAGGAAGGAGAGGAGGAGAGGAAGATTACCTAACGTGGTGGCCACATTGAGAAGAGGTTCAAAGGTAGCCCTCTACTCCATCCTTGGGGTTCTGAAGTGAAATCAGAGTTTAACTAAAAGAAGGGTATGCACACATAAGCAGTCCTGGTTAAGATATGGTACCACCCACCACCAACCCATCATTGTCTGGGCTTCAACCAGGTGGTCATCCTGTCAGGTGGCCTGATGACTTGCTAGAACTGCCTAAAGTCTTTCTGGGAGACAAACTTGCCCTCTGCCTGGTGCTGTTCCTTCTCCCAGTATGAGATTCCAGGGGGAAGTTTCCTATTTCCTTAGAGTTCATTGCTAAAATAGTCTGATAGTCAAGTTGAGAGTCAGAATGTCTTCATTTATGTCTCTATGGGTTACATTGTATGGGTGATTTATTTTTGGAGCTCAGCTGTGTGGACCTCCAGACTTTGTAGATGATGACAAGTCACAATGTCAAGAGGTTAAACACGTTAAACACTGACCTTTGTTGGAGTAGACCCTAAGAGTCATCAAACTTGACCCAAAGTTGAATTTATGGAGAAGAAGGGGACTCAGAAAATCCTGTGCTCAGCCTCCTCCTCTTCTTCTATGTAAGGCTGAAGCTTAGAGCAGCATCCACTGTTGTGCTGATGATGAGTTGGGGACCTCTACTGCTGTCCCCACACATTGCTGTGGGGTCTGGTGCTTCTTCATGGACAGGCCCACCAGATCATGCCTTGTGCTTATTCTTAGGGCTTATCAAAGAATTTGATATCCAGTAAGGGCTCTGTACTTCAATGAGTGAATGGACAGATGGATTATTGGATGGATGAATGGGTGAAGAGATGGATGGAGGAATGAGTAGAATGATGAATATGGTTGAATTAATGGATGGATACAGATGCATAATCAATAGAGTGACTTACCCAGGCAGCACATTGTGATGGCAGATCTACAGCACCTTATTGTAGAACCAGCGCTGGGATCCTTCCACAGTTCATGCCAGCCAAGGGGTGACACAGAGGACACCTGCGTCCAAACTCCTGGAGCTTGGGTCCCAGTCTGTTAGCTAGCTGCAGGGTGGTTATGCAGTCCTGCAAATTCAAGGAGACGTTTGCTGGCCAACTTTAGGATGGGCAGTTAGCACTCATGGTATCTATTGTCTCTGGAGTGAAGTTCAATTCTTTCCAACCAGTGCCAATCCGTAACTGACCATAGAGGAGATTCCAGCCTAACTACCGCTGCCCATCCTGGGCTGGGAAGTCTGTGTCTGAACTCCCTGCTAAGGCTGCCCTAGGTGTAATCCATCCTCTCCTCCATCATTCCCACTTTCTGCCTGTTCTACATTTTTCTTAAACCTACTTCTAATCAAACCCAACAAACCGTAATCTCCCAGCAGCTAGAAAGATGGATTTTATTTTGACACTTTGTAAGCGATACTCCTGCCTCTGAAGTTGATTGTGAGGAGCCTTGGCTCATGTAGGGTGGAATCAGAACCTGGCCTGGGTGAGCAATCAGAGGCACTAATCTGAGTTATCAGAGAGAGTCTGGTTGACCCAAGAGTCCTCTCTGGTGAAGGGAGGGCATTGAGGCTACAGCCCTCAGGCTAACTCCATTTCCTGGTGGGAAATACTAGGAAGTCAGATCAGAAACAAGGCCAGCTCAGTACCCTTTCCTGAGCATGCTAAGGAGGTGATGGGGGGGGGTTGCCTATAGACATGGGAGCTCAAGAGAAGCAGACTATCTCCAGGTTCTAGATGGCACAAGTATCCTGACTTCCTCCCATACCCCAAGCTGAGTATTGTGGAATATGAGTTGAAGATGTGTTATATTTGTTTATGCTGTGGACATTTGCTTAATGATGCAGAGATGTGTCTTATGTTGCATTTGTTTAACTCTATAAAGCTGTGCTACTTTGCCTGACTAAAATACCTGATTGGTCTTATAAAGAGCTAAACAACCAGGAGAGAGGGATAGGTAGGGTTGCCAGACAGAGAGAATAAATAGGAGAAATCTAGGCTGGAAAAAAAAGAGAAGAGGAAAGAGCGAGAGAAGAAGGGGAGGACTCCAGGGACCAGCCACACAGCCAGCCACAGAGTAAGAATGAAAAAAAGTTATATAAAATAAAGGAAAGTAAAAAGCCCACAGGCAAAACATAATTAAAAAGAAATAGGATAATTTAAGTTAGAAAAGCAAAGCTGGCTAGAAACAACTTGTTCATAAGTAAGAATAAGTATCCATGTTTTTATTTGGTTGGGTGGTAGACCCCCAAAGGCTTAAAAAAAAAATAACAACAACAACAAAAAAAAGCTCAGCTACAACTGAGCCCAGACACACTATGGTGACCTGTTGGAGGCTCGGCTCCTTCTGAGGGAGGTAAGACTTCCTCTGTGGCTCTCAGAGAGTATAACTCTCCTTTCCTGGATGCCTTGGCCATTTCCCCACCACCCCCATCCAGGTCTTCCAAAGCTCTACCTCCTACTTCCGTCTCAGCCAAGGTGCTGACTCACAAAAGAACCAGAAAGTCCTAATCCGTGTCCACCCTTCACACTGTGGTCACATCCCAGCCAGAGCCAGGTTCTTCCTTATGAAACAGTTTCTGATACATGAGGAGAAGCATCTAAGGTGTCTGTCCCATAAGGAGATGTTCCCATCTACGGTGTCTGTTCCATAGGAGATGCACCCATCTACAGTGTCTGCTACCTGAAGAGAAGTATCCTGATCACAGTGTTCGATTCCCTCTTGGCTCTGATATTCTTTAAGAGGGCCTGGTCAGTTTCTTTTCTACAGGGCTTGAGAGGAAATAGTTAACAAATTGTCTGTTCTACTACCACTGAGGCCTGGTATTGTGCAGATCAACAACTAGAGATAGCACACCCAGGTGTGCACAGCTGTACCCCATGATAGCACCTGTACTATATAGCTCCCACCCAGGGCTTCAAACCACCTATACAACTCAGACTTCTTCCCCAGGGCCCCGGTGTCCTGTCTGCCATATCATGTAATAAATTTGAGGAACTCCCCTGGGGGTAGTCCTCTCCGGTGGGCTTGGGGACACTGCTGGCTGCCCTGCTGACATGCTTTCCCCTGCTGTAGCAACTGATGGCACCAGACTCCCCTTTGGGTATCTGCTTATCCCCTCAGGCAGGGAAAAGTGAAGATTGGTGAGCTGTGGATGTGTGGGAGAGATATGTCTTCTATCACAGGAGGACCCAGGAAAGAAGCTGGTTCTTGGCACTGTATACAACTGCAGTGGGGCCAGGATGGTGGCAAAGGAGAGAGCTGACCAGGACGGGAACCAGTCCATAGAGAGATACGGTCAGAACCCTAAGGGATGGCATCCACTGGACCCTTCAATGATGAAGTCACCACATCATGGCTTACCTAAGCCCAAGATAAGTATTCTGTCCGTCAGTTAGAGGAAAAGGGCCTCTAATGGATGTAACTGGGGAACTCACACAAAAGGGACCCTCACACACCATAGCTGGACCCCAAAGGGGAGCCTCACACA
>JABTXL010006068.1:500242-527567 GCA_025134845.1 Neodon shergylaensis | reverse complement strand
ATAGCTGGACCCCAAAGGGGAGCCTCACACACCATAGCTGGACTCCAGAGCAATGAGCCTGCCATGGCGGAACCTCACTTATGTGCAAACACATGACAAGGAAATCGCAGGGCTGGTTGATCCTAAGGGACACAGTGCATGACAGAGCAGGCAGACTCAGCTCCTGCCACTCCTGCCTGGAAACGTAGTAAGAATTACAGTAAGAGGGCTGAGGCAACCTTGACCCTTCAGCACCCAAACAAGATCAAGGTGAGACAATACATAGTCAGCCTCTGCAGCTGGGGTTCACCGAACATGGCTGCCTTTATACACCCCCACCCCCACTAATATGTCCTTAAAGGAGCAGAGTTCTTTTCTTTAGTGTGAGGACTGTTTCTCCTCCCTAAGAAGCTCTGGCAGCCCATGTTCTAGCTCCCCCAGGTTCACCCAGATCTGTGCACAGCACAGCGGGCAAGCTAATGTTCATTGATTCATATCAGCTTTTGTCCCTCTGATTAAGTAGGACTTCATCCATGAGTCTGAATGTGTAGAGCAGGAGGTTTTCCTTTTCCCACCCTAAACCTCAGGGGTGGGTGCCCCAGAAATCATCTGTGACCTGAGAGAGATAGACAGAGGCCAAGATTCCCCAATGGGGGAATAGACCAACCCTCTGGGAGAAGGAAAGAGAAGAGGCAGTTCACCCTCCCCTCATTCCAGGTGAAAAGAGAGCAGGGGCTGACCTGCCCGGGAGGGAGGAAAAAGGCTGGAGCTCTCCGGTTCGTTCTGCCTGATGTCTAAGGTTAACCGGGCTAGGCTAACACCTGGGTGGCCAGGAACTCCTAACACTGCTCCTTGGCTTTAGCTAGCCGGTCCCCCACCCTGCCCCCACGGCCTTTCCACACACAAATGTCTTGCATACTGCCTGGGAAAGCTGCAGTTTGAAAAGGTCCCTGCAGAGCTCAGCTACTGCAGAAAGAAAGGAATTGTCTCAATCAAAAGGGGAAGGTGTGGCCTCCAATTAGCCCTGAGTGTGCCAGATTAATAGTAGCTAAGTGTGTCAGGTTAATCGTGATGATTAATTACAGGCAGTGGAGAGCAAGAATGGAGTTATGGAAATATTGGCACGTTCCCATTCCCTCTTATTCCTCCCACTATGGGAGCTGGATTCTCGCATCAGCATGGAAAGCTGGGAACCCAGTCCAAACCCCGTGACTGCTGACTGTTCTCGAGTCCCTACTGTGTGGTTGGTCCCATCCTGAGGAATAGGGAGATACTGGGTTGAACCCCAGGGATTTGTGAGGGGATTCCACCCAAGACCACCCACGTGTCTACTCCCAAGGTAGCAGCGCCTATGCTCAGCTGATGAAGGTGCTGATGGCCAAGGTGAGGATGTGATTCTTGTCCTAGCTCTGCTGGGATCCACATGGTGAGTCTGGACTACTCAATACGATGCTCAGATGCCTCCTCTGTGGCATTGTCCTGGAGTTAGCCTTCCTCAAGACAGGGGTTTCAGTGACACTGGGCACACATCGAGGAGGAGACAGACATTACCCACCTTCAGCATTTACTAGGTATAGCTGCAGGGTCCCCATGCTGTGGTCCCAATACAAAGGCAGGTACCTATACTATACTGAAGACAGAACTCCCCGGTAGCAAATGCTTTAGATAACAAAGCCTTCCTGGAGAGCTGGGTGGATTATCTGGCCATCAAAGCTTCCATTTTGGCTATGGAAACTCTACTGTGTCCTTATGGTGTGTGTGTGTGTGTGTGTGTCTATGTGGGAGGGGCAGGGATGCATGTGGTGGTCAGAGGATGGCCTCTGGTGTCAGTTCTTGCCTTTTGACTTATTTGAGGCAGGGTCTCTTGTTCACCCTTGCACACAGACTGTCCCATCAGCTTCCAGGGAGTCCCACGTTTCCACCTCCATCTTCCCATAGGAACACTGGGACTATGGATTGGTTTTTATATGGGCACTAGAGATTTGAACTCAGGTCCTCACACGTGCACAGCCAGTGTTTCTTTCCACTGAGCCATCCTCCCCACGAGCACCTTGAGCTGTGACGATAGAGATATTTCTTGTGAAAGTGAAGCACAGTGGTTGTGGTTTCTTTTCCTCATGAACACACAGGCAAGGTTTGGCCCCCTAACTTCAACTCTGTGACATACAAACTATGATCCCAGCTTAGAGATGGGGAAACTGAGGGTCTGGAAAGTTAAGTAAGTTAATCATCTTTAACAGTGGATCAGTGTGGCTTCCCAAGACCAGGCTCCTTTTGGGGGGTACATGAAGAGGACAGATACTCACTCCTGTTTAAAGAACTGTGCATTTTGTGGCAAGGGAAACAGTCATGGCCTGGGATTTGAAAGGGAAGGGTCCATGTCAGAACAGTCCCTTCCTAGTAAACCATGTTGCCGTCAATCAGCACCCATCCTACTGCGGACATGGGCGGGATTAGTCAGAAGCCCCCCCCCCCGCCCCCGAATTCCTTCCACCAGTCTTAAACATATCTACGCAACCACTTCTGGGTACAACCTAGCAACCTCTCTTCCTAATGTTAGAGAATTATGGACTGCAGCCACCTCCCCCTCTGCTTACAGCTCCTCTCTTGCATTCTGTCTCCCTGTCACTTCTACCCGCACACCTATTATAGGAGCTCAGGCCACACAGGACCCAAGCCCTACTGTGGTCTGTGGGCAGCGCCTGCCTATAGAGCAGTGCTTTATACGATCTGGGTCACTGTATGTCCTAAGCAAGCCACACAGCAAGCAGGAGCATCAGTTATGGGTCCGTCTAAGAGTAGACACCTTTTGAGGTCCTGTATCTTAATTTTTATTTAGAGTTTATTTTTATTATGCATTTGTCTGTATGTATATGTGTACAAGTGAGTGAAGGAGCCCACAGAGGTCAGAAGAGGGCACCAGATGCCCTGGCTCTGCAGTTACAGGCAGTTGTAAGCCTCTTGGTATAGATGCTGGGGACCAAACTCAGATCCTTGGAAAGAAAGCAGCAAGTGCTCATACCTGCTGGGACATGTCTTCAGCCCTGTGGTCCTACATCTTAGTTAGTGCTCTGGTAACGGTAGCCACCCTTTCCAGGAGGGTGGCCATCAGAGATGTGACCTTAGATGTCTCTTTCTGGGCTCCGGGTTTTTCTAGTTTTAAACAGGAATAGAAGTAGCCCTCACCCTGATCTCCATTTGGTGAGGTCTGGAGGAGGCAAGGGATAGGAAGAACTTGGCTCAGAACCAGGCACCCTGTGACTACACACACGTCAGAGTCCTCTTCCTATACTTTCTCAAATTCCTTCACATACAGTAATGTCTCTTCCCCGAAGAAGCCATTTAAAGGCAGGAACCATTGCTGGGAAGAGATTAAAAACTCTTGGCAGAGAGAAACCATTACCCGGGATGTTTAACTAGCCCAAGTTCCCGTTCTCAGGCAGGCAGGAGGACATGCTCCAGAGCCTTTTATCTCCCTCCCACAAATAGCGAATAGCGTGTGGGAGCCCCACACTCGGCTCAGATGGAGCCTTGACTTTTATTTTTTTAAAGTAGACATTTAGGATTCTATTGAAGCTTTGCTAACTCCAGTCAAATCATGACATCGAGGAAAGAAAAACTCCATTTTCTGCTAAGATGTCAAAATGGCCCTTTCCAATTAGAAAGTGGGGCTTCAGGAGAGAGAGCAAGCCAGGCAGCCAGCCGGGAGCTTCCTAGCTCCGCTCCTCTCTGTGTTGGGGGTCTGTCCCTGAGCCCAGGAAACCGCATGATCATACGCTGGGGTCTGAGCTTGTGAGCTCTACCGGGGGAAGGGGCTCCCAATGCCTCTCCACAGGTTTCTCACCAGACAGTCCCCAGATGTTCTGGAATCGATGTGAGAAGTCTCCATTCCGAGTCATCTACAGGCTCACATGTGGGGTGAGTCACAAACTTGGAATCTCCAGACCGTGCCCCTAAGATCGGGGTCCAGCTTGGCAGTGTCCCAGCTGCCCAGGGCCTGCACACCTCAGTCACAGCCCCAGCCACCTCTCAGGTATGAATTATCCCATCTAGTCTCCTAGTTACGGAGGCTGACTGGTGTGAGAATGGCCGATAGACCCCTGTGCCTGCTTTCAGCCTTGACCACACTCACTACCAGTTTAGACCACACCTAGTTTGACAGCCCTGGACAGGGAGTAAGAAATCTAAAGGCCCAGGAGAGGGAGTCCACATGTGGCCTGTAGTTGACAATCTCAATCTCTCAGCCACCCCAGCCCAGTTGTCAGGCATGCCCTGAAGTCATCAGAGATCCTCCAAGCCAGCTGAATACCACTAATATGACCTCAGCTGACATTAAATGAAACAGAAGCACCATCTCATTGATGCCAGCCTGGGTCATCAACTCACAGAACTATGGCCTATGATAAAATGTCCAGACTGCCTCCCTATGCAGTAATAGATAAGAGGATAGCCACCTGGAAGCAGAGGGTGGTAAGGTCCCATTTCACAGGAGGAAACACTAAGTTCAGAGAAAGAAGTTGAGACAGGGTTCAAATTTCCTGTAGCCTGGTGCCTAAGTCCACACCCCCTGAATTTGATATAGCCTGCTCTCTGAAGTCCACACTCTCTGAATGTGGTATAGCCTGCTCTCCCTGTTGTCCTTCCTCCTGTTGACAAATCTTCTCTCCCTCTAATCTGAAAGGCTCCTACAGGCCAGGAGCCATTTTAAAAGCTCCATGTCTGGCCCACCATTTGTTGTCTGCTGAGAATGACGCAGCATAAATGGAGATGGAAGAGAAGGATGGGTTGGAGGAAGGGAAGGGAACAGGGGTGAGATAAATAGAGCGAGAAGAAGGGAGGGAGGGAGAGATTAGATGAACAGACAGACAGGGCAGGTGGTTGTACTTGGGTGGATCATACCTACAAAGTGTGGAGGAAGCGGACATGCCTGGGATCTAAGTTAGAGACACGTGAGGGCCAGGTGCGAAGGAAGCTGAGGACCCTGAAAGGGAGGGGAGCTACTCCAAAAGCTTCGTTTACCAATATTGTTTCATATGTGTGTGCGTGCGGGGACACGCGCTCCTTGGAGGCTTGTGTGGAAGTCAGAGGTTGATTGACATTG
This sequence comes from Neodon shergylaensis, assembly GCA_025134845.1. Taxonomy (NCBI): domain Eukaryota; kingdom Metazoa; phylum Chordata; class Mammalia; order Rodentia; family Cricetidae; genus Neodon; species Neodon shergylaensis. Next base: position 522,487 of record JABTXL010006068.1, on the reverse strand, counting down.
GAATATATCGGAATATCACCCCAGCCACTTTTCACCTCATATTTTGAGCGAACCTACAGCTCAGCTTTTTGGCTAGACCATTTATCTAGCAAGCCCCAGGATCTACCCATTTCTGTGCCCCCAGTTCTGAGTTACAGATAGGTGCCACCACTTCCAGACTTTCACAGTGAAAGTGGGAATTTGAACACAGGCCCCCATGCTTACACAACAAGCCCTTTGCACACTGAACCGTACCCCAGCCCAATCCCCCTAGCTCAGAACTGATCATCCTCTCTATGCCTCAGGCTAGGATTACAGGCATATACCATCACAGCTAACTGTATGTGACTCCGTTTTGGAAATGTACAGTGGAAAAAGCGTTTGACTTGCAAATAGGAAAACAAGAGTTCTAAAGGCTAGAAAACCACTAGTAGGTCAAGGCATGGGGATGCGCCTCGGAGGTACTGAATCTTCTTGACGCAGCCAATACTGCAGAACATCTGCACAAACATCTGCACATGCACATTCAGCCCGGAGCCACTCTGTGTTCCAGAATATTCTTAGTAAGAAAGGAAGGCTGCATGACAAATTGTCTCTCATCAGTTTGTCTAGAAATGAAGGAGCGAATGCTTCCAGTGCAGACAGAAATGAGCAAACGTATTCCAAACCCCAAGGAGCACACAAGCGTACACAGAAATACACTCTCCCTCCCTCCCAGGGGAGGAAACTCCCTCAGGTGTGAAGAGTCACACACAGTGAGAACTCTCCTGCAGGAATTTTGTCCTGTGACCTAGAGGTTCCTAAGGTGTGAAGGTAAGCACCAGGGTATGGAGGGTGGACCCAACTGCTGCTGGTGGTGTCGGGTCCAGAAGACCACCCAGCTGGGTCAGTGAGTTGGACACAGAGGGGTGTGCTGAGTTCCCCTCAGAGGTTATGTCAAAAGCCTTTGTGAACCCAGTGAAAAAGTGTGTTAGGGAGACCTCTCACCGAGAAGAGCTTGCACAAGGTCCTGAATTCAACCTCCAGAACATGTGTAAAAAAGCTAGGATTTGTAATTCTGTCTTTGGAGAGGTGGAGACAGACAGATGCTCGGGCCTTAAATACTTGGTGAGTTCTGGGCCATGAAGAGACCTATCTCAAAAAGGGGGGATGGGCAGAGGTTGAGAAGAGGCTGGAGGGATGGCTCACCATTCAAGAGTGCTATTTCAGAGGATCTGAGTTTCTAGCACCCAGAGAAACTACAGAGAAATTCAACCCCAGGGGATCCAGTGCCCTCTTTTGGCTTCCAAAGGCACTGTATACACACAGTACATAGATAAACATTCAGGGGAAACTCCTATATGCATAAAGATATAAAAAGTGGAGGAATGACACCTGAGGCTATCCTCTGGCTTCCACACACACATGTGCACACATGTGTGTATGCACCCACTTGAATATGCACACACACAATGAAGATGCTCCCTACGGAGCAGCCTCCCAAGTGGTGGAAATGGGAAAATAGTAGAAGCTCTCAGGATGACATTCCAGGAATCTGTTCAATGGCAAGAGGAGAAAGTTCTAGAGATAACTGAAGTAGCTGATGACGTTAATAGTGTCATATAAGTTAATAATAATAACTTGAAATCATTTAAGCAAAACTAGGCATTTTAACTGAGCTGTGAGGTTGATAGAAACAAGACAGCAGATTGGCCAGAAGCAGATTCACCCGAAGATGCCCGTGGCCTTCAAATCTGCTGTGGTAGTGGATCGCCTGCAAGTATCACCTAAAAGTTGGAAATGTCTGTGGGAACAACACATTCTTCCTGAGAGACATTTAGTTTTGTGAAACTGAACTTTGCCTTTGTCTGGAGAACACTAGTTATATTCAGGAAGCATTGCTAAGAGTCAGAATCCTCAAAACCTTCCCCATCTGTGCCGGCTCTTCACGAAGCCCTGGTTTCCACCTCAGCACCACGGGACTCAGACGTGGTGGCACACGCCTACACTCTTAGCAGCTAGGAGGTGGCCACAGAAGGCTCTGAAATTCAAGGTCATCCTCAAGTACACAGTGAGTTTCAGACTAGTTTAGGATTTTTTTTAAAGGCCAACAAAATCTTCCAAACTTGTAGAACCTTCCAGAGAAACCGGAGTCCCTAGACTATTTTTAACAATCCTTGTTCTCTTTAAGATTCTAGGTGAACAAAAATATTTGAATCTTCTTGTCCAAGAGAATTTCCTGGGAAGAATGATCTCTGCCAACTTCAATGAGTTCCATTGTCCACTGGGGCCATTCTGCTTCCGCACGTCTTCACATAGTGCTACATTCACACTGCAGGGCAGAATTCCCAAGGTGTCAATAGTTAGGTTACAGAGTTCACTGTAGCAGATAAAAGGAGGCAAACAAGTTTATCTGGAGACATGACATTTTTCTTGCAAAGAAGGTGGGCTCTGTTCAGAATTCAGAAAGAGCCATTTGTCATTTTGGGGGAGGGGGGTTATAGCACAGAGTTCTTTACAAAGGACATGAATAACAACAGATGATTCAGAGATGCCCAGGGTCTCATTTATCTCCAAGAGTGACCAGGACAGCAGATTTGAAGTTGCTGTAGAAAATGACCAGGACTTTATGCAAAGCTGTTTGCTCTTCACCCCTAACCACCTCCAGGCTTGCCATCTGGTCTTAGTGAAGGAAGACCTGATTCCCTTAGCCGTATTTCCTTCTTTCATCAAATGTAAAGCTGAGTTGCTCCACAGCAAACCAATGTGTAATGTTTTCACTATATATACCTACCCTTCTACTATGCACATACTCCACTACTATATACACACTCACCGCCTCACTGTGTACTAACACCCACTCTCTACTATGTATACCCTTCTACTATGCACACACACACCTCCACTATATACACACCTACCACCCCACTATGTATACACTCACTCCTCTTCTACTATATACACACCCAATCCTCTACTATGTACAAACCCATCCCTCCGATAAATACACACCCATCCCTCCACTATATACACACTCATCCCTCCACTATGCACACGCCCATCCTTCCACTGTGCACACACCCATCCTTCCACTATGTACACACTCATCCCTCCACTATGCACACACCCATCCTTCCACTATGTACACACCCATCCCTCCACTATGTACACACCCATTTTTTACTATGTACACACTCATCCTTCCACTATGTACACACCCATCCTTCCACTATGTACACACCTATCCTTCCACTATATACACACTCATCCTTCCACTATGTTCACACCCATCCTTCTGCTATGCACACACCCATCCTTCCACTATATACACACCCATCCCTCCACTATGTACACACCCATCCCTCCACTATGTACACACCCATCCTTCCACTATGCACACACCCATCCCTCCACTATGTACACACTCATCCTTCCACTACGTACACACCCATCCCTCTGCTATGTATGCATCCACCCAAGGCCCAGTACTCCCCTCCCACCCACAGCCACACACATTGGATCCCACTTGTCTCTGAGCTCATGGACCAAACTCCTGATCACCAAGCAAAGACTCATCAGACACAGAATGAAGCTGAAGATGCAGTATGTTTGGAATCTATCACTCTGAAGCCTCTGGACATGGGCTTCTCCAGGGCTGGAAAAGATGCTTGTCCCTTGAACACATCCCATTCTCCTTCCTTAGCCATGGATTCCCTCCACTTCCCTGACCTCAGTCCTTCCTGGAACAGTGTCTGTTTTCAAACACTGTGTGTTTCCCGCTCTCCCCAGGCTGGAGCCAGACTCTGGTGGTCTGCAGCTGTTTCTCCCGAAATGAAACATTCTCTCCTGAAGGGAGAAGGGAGGCGCATAAGCCATAAAACTTAAAAGCTCAGAAAATGAGAAAATTCAGCAGGTCCCTCCCCACGGTTCTGTAGGGAATCGCTGGTGTAAGGACACTTCAGTAGAGTTGCCTGCAGGGTGAGCAGAGCCGCTCAGAGAAGGCAACTTTGATGAGCCATCCACCACAGAGCCTGGGGTGCTTTTGAGTCACCCAGGCTCCTGTAAGTAAACACAATGAACTCCCTGGTTCACCATGCCGGACTTGGGCACAACCGTTTCTTTGATCTGTTGCTAATGTTCCATTCGGAGTGGACAGACTCTTCCCAGGAAATCTCCCAACACTTGGCTGGACACACTACAGCCCCTGAGAAGTCAGTATATGTCCTCATCATTGAGATGACAGTCACCATGTCTACCTGACAGCTTGGAGTCCTTTAAGGGACCCCATCCCCTCATTATCCTGATCCCTTTTGCTATCGCACTGGATGCTTGAAGAAGCTGTGGCTGACTCCCAAACTGAACTGTGGGAATAAGGAGCTGGCTTAAGAAGTGCAGACAGGAAGAAACAGCAAAATAGGAGAGGCAGCTCTAGGAAAGGATGGGGGTTGAGTGAGAAGCAAGGAGCCGGGAGCATGTCCACTCGAGTGTGTAAGCACTGTTCCCACAGTCGCACGGTGGATTTTAAACTGCCAGGAGTAGGTCATGAGTGCAGAGCTGCGAGGAGATACAAATCAGGACATGACACTTCCGTGACACATGCACACTGGAGACCCAGATGACATCCAGATGTGACCTTTCACATCTGTGACATATGCCACATAGAAGTGTAATCTGCATAGATCTGCATAGTGACTGCACTTTACAAACAGCTGACAAAATCCGACATTTCAGCCCTTGCTTCCTGCCTTAGAATGCCCAGAAGCTCCTCAGGGAGCTTACGGAATGAATGTCTCTCTCCTCTCTTCTCTCTCTCTCCCTCTCTTCTCCTTTCTCCCCCGCCTTTCTCTATATATACATATATAAATTTATTGGAATGACTTACAGGTTGCAGTCCAACAAAGGCTAACTGTGACTGGAAAGCCCAAGAATCTAGTAGCTGCTCAGTCCCATGAGGCTGGGCATCACAGCTGGTCTTCTGAATGTTCTGGCAAGGTGAAGACCAGCAGGCGAAGAAACGCGAACTCTTCTTTCTTCCATTGTCCTGATATAGGCTTCCAGCAAAAGGTGTGGCCCAGATTGAAGATTAACGGTGTGTCTTCTAACCTCAGGGTCCAGATCAAAGGCATGTGTCAAGATCTGGATCACAAGTGTGCCCTCCATTTCTGGATTATAGTTCATTCCAGATACAGTCAAGGTAACAACCAAGAATAGCCATCACAAAGAGTGTTGGATCCCCTGGATGGAATTACAGTAGGTTGTGAGCCACCCTCTGTGTGTGCTGGAAATCAGACACAGGTCCTCTGCAAGAGCAGGAAGTGCTCTTAACTAGTCCAACCCCTTATGTTTTTAAAATCAGTATGTCATTTTGATATCATTCGACATAATTATTGCATTTTCTGTTTCTCCTCTTTCTCTCCCCCATCTCCCGTTACTTCTATTTTTCTCCCATATAGCCTCCCCCATTGGGTCTCGTTTATCTTTTACTTCTTGTGTGTCCTTCTGCCTTATTCCCACCCTTCTTCCACATCTATTTTTACCCTTTCCTGGTCTCTTTTCAAGCTTTTTAGGCCTTATCCATCCTTTGTAAACACACATGTACATATCACAGGTAAGGACCCACATAAGAGGGAGATCATATGGTTTCTGTTTTTCTGAATTTGGATCATCTTGTTTGGTAGTATACTTTCCATAGACACCCATTCTCCTGCAAATTCCATGATTGATTTCTTCTTTACAGCTGAATATAAATACATTGTAGCCGGGCGGTGGTGGTGCACGCCTTTAATCTCAGCACTTGGGAGGCGGAGGCAGGCGGATCTCTGTGAGTTCGAGGCCAGCCTGGTCTACAAGAGCTAGTTCCAAGACAGGAACCAAAAAAGCTACAGAGAAACCCTGTCTCGAAAAATCAAAAAATAAATAAATAAACAAATAAATAAATAAATAAATAAATATATTGTCTACATGTACCACATTTTCTTTATCCATTCATCCATTTTTTAAAAATCCAGCATAAGTCTGTATCTACTTCTCTGTTATTGTGAATAGAGCATCAACAAACCTAATTATACATGATCTCTCTGATAGGATATAAAGTCCTTTAGGTATATGCCCAGGAATTGTATAGCTCCCCCCCACCTTTAAAAAACTTTTGGAGAACTCTCCACACTGATTTCCACAATGGCCATACTAGTTTGCACTCACACCAGCAATGAATGAGGATTCCTCTTTCCTCACATCTTCCCTTTGTCTTTGATGAAAAGATCTTCTCTACTACTTGGTATTAAACAGTAGCCACCTCCCACCACACTACTTCCTAGCCTCCAATCCTGCTTCCTTTTCTTCGAAGCCTCAGTACTCATGGGCACACCACGTATCTAATCGTGTTCCTTCCTCCCATGCTACACTGGAAGCTCCATGGGGGCAGGGATTTTTATGTCTTGGGTTTGCAGATACTCAGGTCCTTAATCATGTCTGCCACACAGTGAGTATAATATATATATTTCTACATATGAGCTCCCCTCATCATTGCAGCTGCTGGATTCACGCTCCACCTGCTAAGCTTTAAAAATAAGGGGATTTTTTTCCCCAGAGTGAGTGGGGGCAGGAATGATGTAAAGCTACCAGAGTCCTCAATATCAGAAAGCTCTCAGTCACTGAATGAATGAATGAGTGAATGAATGAAGCATGTGTAGCAGTAAGATGCCGAAAGGATGCCACACGGATGGAATTTCAGACCAGCTATGAAAAAACATAGGGATGGGAAGCTCCTGAAGCTGTTTGGAAGGACATGGGCAGAGGAACAGGATTCCACCCTCCCTCCCTGGCACTCCTGAGATGATGGGTGGGCCCCAGCCCACACAGGGTATTCAATGGGGCAACAGCAGGCCGAGGCTCATTTTCCCCAAGACTTGTAGGCCTGACAGCTGTTTTAATCTCCTTGTTATTCTTGCCTGGCAGGGAGGAAAGGAGAAGGTGAATTGTGAGGGCAAGGCGCCAGGCTCCACAAGCTGCCTGTGAGAAAATGAGATGTCGGCTGGAGGGGATGAATTAATAAAAGGAGCAGACCCTACTGAGCAGGCCCCATTCTGGGTGCGGGAGGTTTTTCCATAGGTCTGACTCTTCAGAGCAATACTCAGAGGCTGTCTTGAAGGGCTGCATCCACGTGCATGTGGGGAGCTCCTGGTTTAGAACAGAGAGATCCGAATGCCTGTCCTGGTTACCCAGAGGCAAGTCAGGGACAGCCTAGGCCTCCCCAGAGCCACCCTTCTTAGTTCAGTAACGCACTAAATCCGAAGACCCACTACTTAAGCATGCATCTGATTGGTAGGTCTGGGAGAAGCCTACAATGGGCAGGTACCACGTTCTAGTTCCATATCTGTTGCTGTAAAAAAATCTCCTGGCCGGAAGCAACGCCATGGGGGAAAGGGTTTATGTGGCTACAGTTCCAGGTCAGAGCCCTTGACTTCCTGGGAATCAAGGCAGGAGCTAGTCATGTGACATCCACAATCAAGAGCAGGGTACCTGTCACTTTGCTGTTGCTGTGATGGAACACCACGATCAAGGGGGTTTACGGAGAACAGAAGGGAGAGAGTCCCTTATGGGGGAAGCGTGGCAGCTCACATGGTCAACCACAGCAGGAGGCAGACGGAGCAGACTGGAAGGAGGCAAGGCTTTTTACCAAAGAGCCCACCCCAGGGACATACTTCTCCATGAAGGCTGTACAGCCTAAACCTCCCAGACAGGGTCACCACCTGGGGACCAGGCTTTCATGCTTGAAAATGTGAGGCAGTGTTTCTCATTCAAACCGACACAAGAGAGAAACACACGCACGGCACCCTGCCTTTTTATGCTTGTGCCCAGCTAGCGTTCTTCACACTTCATACAGCTCAGACCCCATCTGAGGAGATGGTGCTGCCTGCGTGCCGGGTGGCCTTGCCACCTCAATTTGCCCATAGAGACAATCCTCAAAGCCTGGGCCAGCCTCATCTGAATAGTTCTTCACTGAGAGTTTCTTTCTGAGTAGTTTCAGGTTGTCTCTTCGACATTGAAAACTAACATAACCAGAAATACCCAGAATCCTCAGCTGCATCCTGTCCATTTTCACAACACTAGTCCAGCTCAGGTCATGTGGCTCTGGGATCAAATTCTGGGCATTCTGGGAAAATAATCTACCAACTGAGTTACATCCTCAGTCCTGGTATTAATACATTTATTTTTAAAAATTGTTTCAGATTTATTAGAATGCTTTCTCTTCATGGTATTGAAGGGTTAAGAAGAGTAGAGCCAAAAATCTCTAGTAGGAAGAGTAGAGCTAAAAATCTAGGTTAGCCGGTTCAGTGACTTTGTTCCAGGAACTAGCTGACCATAAAGTTAGATTATAATCTTGAGAATAATCTTGAGAAACGGGGAGTTACCCCCTTGTGATTATCACTGGTATTTTCGGAATTTTCCAATGATGCCCTCCCTACCCCCTTTGGGTTATGGTTTCTTCCCTTAAATACCCCTTCCCCTGCACGGGAAATGAGTCTCAGCCCCAGCATGCTGGTTCCTGTCAATAAACCTCATGTAATTGCAGCAAGGACAGTCTCTCGTGAGTTTCTGGGAGGGGGGGTGTTGTCATGAGACTTGAGTGAGAGTCTATCCACTCCGGGGTTCTTTCAGTATGTCTATGAACCTCATGCATGCCTGGTGCCCACCGAGATTAGAAAAGGACATTGGATTTCCTGGGACTGGAGTTACAGATGATTGTGAGCTACCCCATGATGCTGGGAATAGAAACTGTTAAACACTAAGCCAACTCTCCAAACCCTAAATACACTCTTGTGGAATGCGTATTCACAGCTACCCACTGTCTCTGCACAAAGTTTGGCCATAATTGTTATTATACATGGGCTTTGACCAGAAAGATTGATATAATGACTCCCATTTCCAGAGAAGTCTAGACAAGAGCTTGGCTTTGGCTCATGGTTCTAGTTGAAGCTCTAGTGGCTGAATCTGGTATTAATCTTCCTGCGGGCAGCCTCCTAAGGTGTGGAAGGGCATGGAGGAGACAGGGAACGTGGTGTATGGTGTGGGTCCTGGACTGTCTCCTCTCAAAGAAACCAGGGCTCAGTCACGGGGTTTCCACTCTGCTGGCCCTATCTGACTCTGACCTGATCCTAAAGCCCCCCACCCATGAACTCCTCTGGCCATCCTAGTGGGGTGAAGTTTCTGTCCTTTTGCATGAACTTTACTGAGGAGATGTGAGGAACAACTCCCCACTCACAGCTGACAGGGCACCAACGACAAAAAGGAAGAAATGACCCCACTCACATGCAGCTTGATGAGCCAGCAAGCTGGAGCACAGGAGATCAGAAGACTTACTGGCAGCTACCTCAGTAGAAGCAATCTCTCTCCTAGCCCCCGTATATATCAGCTGCAGAGCCTCTTCCCCTTTCGTACAGGCACATTAATGGGCCCCATCCTGTACAGGTCTCCTGTAGCTCACACCTCCCGAGAGTTCCAGAGTTCAGTGGCTGCTCATGCCCAAAGAGGGGTTCACAAGCCTCTTCCTACCTCACAGGGCAGCAGCTTAGAGTCAAGCATTAAAAATCTCAGCAGCAACAGCCACACACACCAGGAACCCATTCTGAGATACACTGACCTAGGCTATGGTTTGGCCAGAATCTCCAACAGAAGAGGTCAGAAGTTTCGCCCTTCACAGCTTCCCAGAAAGTCTTAGAATCAAGACATCTTAGAGTTGCTCAGATGTGAGGGTTTCCTGAGTGAAAGCCCTGATCCCTCATTTAAATCTAGACTCCCAGGCCCTGTCTTGCCTCTGAGGACTGATGTGCCCATTCCTGGGACAGCTAGTGGCCCAGGAGTTGGCATGCCACTGGTTTGTCTACCATATTGATCCATCGATCCATCCATCCTTCCTTCCTTCTTCCCTGCTATTCATGTATGTGTGTGTGGTGTGCATACATGTATGTATGTTCACATGTGTGGGTGCATGTATGGGTAGGGGTGCACATGTGAATATGTGTGTATAGGCCCAAAGTTGATGCTGGTATCTTTGCTTGCTCTCCACTTTATTTATAAAGGCAAAGCCTCTTTGAACCCAGAGCTCACAGATTCTGACCAGTTAGCCTCCCAAGTTCTAGGGTTACAACTCAACAGCCACACTGTAGAGCTATCACATGGGTTCCAGGGACCCAGACTCTGGTCCTCACGCATGCGTGGCAAGCACTTTCCCAGCGAGCTATCTACCCTCTTTTCTGTTGTTCCCAAGCTCATTACAGTTTGAAAGACATGACCTCACATATCACAGGAGACTAAACTGACTTCCGATGAGGGGACCTTGCTGACGAAGACTGCTGAGTCCTCAGAGGACTGTTTTCCAGTAAAGAAAGCCAATCCAAGGTCAGAGAGAGCTCAGGTTGCTCTGAGGATCCTACAGCATACCAGAAGGGTAGCCAGAGCCCTCTGATATCAGGAGCTCCTTCTCCAGGTGCCTTTCCCAAGGCATGATACCCTTCCTTGCATGGTGATACAGCACACAACCCATAAGATACTCTTCATCTTCCCAGAGGTTCCATCTTCCAGTTCCATCTTTGCTCAGAGTGTCCATGACCGCTCCTCCCCAGGGCCAGAACTTCGCTGGTCTTGGTCATTTGTCTATGGCTGCTCTACAGCTGTGACAGGAGCCAAGTTATTAAAAGATCACATCTGCCCCCACTTTGGAAGGTTTTTGTGCTGCACGGTGGCCAGCATCTGTTTTGCTGGTCCTGGGTAATGGGGGAAGGGTATCCTGGGTAGCAGGTGGGGGAAGAACACTGGGATAGATGCCACCAACAGTGGCACTGAAGAGGATGTGAAGAAGTGAAAGTGTCAGAATTTTGAACAATACAGATGGAACTGGAGAACATTTTCCAGAAGGAGGGAGGTGTCAAGAAGCCTCTTGGCAAGTTCTGCTCTCTGATATGAAATGCCACACCTACCGCCTTCTCCCCTGCCTCGGAGGACCTTCAGTGAAGCAGCTGTCATTTGGAAAAGCTTTTGGAACTGTGTTTTCCGTCATTTTTTCTTGTGACATCGTGTTGAAGTGTGTCGTACATGGAGCCAAGAAAGACTGTTCTCACCATCACAGGTCCTGATGCTCTCTCCCAGCATGGTGAGAAAAGGAGATGAAAATTGGCCAGGCAGCTCGGGGCAGGAACCTCGCAAGCATCACTCTAAGTCTGGTCCTTGGCTGGATGCCAGAGAAGTCCTTGGTCTCCTGCCTGGAGGTCAGTCATGTCAGAAGGAGAGGTTCCTGCTCAGGCTTTCTGTCATTTTTCTTCCCCTTCTATCCCACCTAGGGTAGCACTGCCCGGAAGCTGTCTTTGAAGGCATAACGGAGCCTAAGAGGCACCTGCACACCTCATAGCCGGGCCGAGTGGATGAACAAGCCCATCTCCACGTGCCTTGACCCAATCAGTCCTTTAAGAAGCCCCTACACTAGAGACGTGGTAGTGCCCCATTTCCTGGAACCCCTCTTGCTGGACAGGTCCTCTGCTTGTTTCTGTTTTCTTAAGTAACTGCCTACAAACCTACAGTAAACTTCTATCATATTATCTACTGTGCGTGTATGTGTGTGTGCGTGCGTGTACGTGTGTGTGTCTTGCATGTGTGCATGCATGCATGTGTCTGTGCATGCATGTGTTTGTGCGTGCATGTGTGTGTGCATGTGTCTGTGAGTGCGTGCATGTGTGTATGTGTCTGCATGCATACATGTGTATGCATGTGTGTGCTTGTGTGCGCGTGCTTGTGCGTGCATGTGTCAGTGCGTGTTGAGAGCTGGGGCAGTTGTGCATGTGCCAGGGGAGTGTGGAGGTCAGAGCAAAGCTTTCCAGAGTCACTTTTTCCCTCTCACTAATGTGTTCTGGAAATTGAGCTCCTGTCGTGAGGCTTGGCAGCAGTCAACTTGACCCACTGATCTGTCTCAGGTATAGACCATACATAATCCAGTTGCAGGAGGTTTGACACCCTCTTCTGACCTCCTTGTGGAAAAAGGTACACAAATGGTGCCTATACACACATGCAGAAAAACACAAATACATATAAATAAAATAAACCTAAAAAATCAAGAAAAACAACAACAAAACTAAATACCAGCTCCTAGTATACTTGGATCAGGCTTTGGAGGGAGCCTGATGTTGACCTTCCAGACTCCTCATCAGGTACCTAAACTTTTGAGCAAGTTAATCTCACACCACCTTCCTGGCCCTCAGTGGCCTTCACCTTAAACTGAAAGTGTCCTGAGATGCCAAGGTCCTATTTAAAGGCTCACATGAGTGATGTGGGAAGGTCATTGGTTAATCAATAAAGAAACTGCTTGGCCTCATAGGTTAGAAGATAGATGGGAGGAGTAAACAGAACAGAATGCTGGGAGGAAGAGGAAGCGAGGTAAGACGTCTCAGACAGATGCCATTTCCTCTCCTCTCTGGGGCAGACGCGATGAAGCTCCGACCCAGGATGGACGTAGGCTAGAATCTTCCCGGTAAGCGCAGCTTGGGGTGCTACACACATTAATAGAAATGGGCCAAGCTGCCAGGTCAGACATGCTGAATCTTTCCCAGTAAGACTGGTGCTACACAGTTTATTAGAGATGGGTTAAAGCAAGATATGAGAGTTAGCCAGAAGAGGCTAGATATAATGGGCCAAGCAGTGTTTAAATGAATACAGTTTGTGTGTTGTTATTTTGGGTAAAGCTAGCCGGTGGCCGAGAGCTGGGTGGCAGAACACAGCCCGCAGCTCCTTACAACACATGAGTGATCAGGTAGGAGAGGATTTTTATGAACTACAAACCCCAATACATGCGCAAAACCCCTAAGCTTTTCTTAGTCACTCGGATGCCAACCTGTGTTTCAGCTCTCTCTCCTCTTTGTTGCCTGGCTCTTCCAGTAATTACGGTTAAACCACACGTTTCTATATTTTATTAGGACTTCCTCACAATTGCTTTTGTCCATTAGTACTCCCTTTAGACCAGTTTCTGACAGTGGTACAAAAGTCCAACAGAATTTCCCGGTGTCTCTGCCACCCCTCAGGACTCAGGCTGGGTCTTCATGGTGAGACCCCTACAGCCTACCCAACAGAGTGCTGAACTTTAGAGACTTGGAGAAACATGGCTACTCCCTTTTCCTCTACTGCCCGAGTTCTTGCCATTTTTTTCTCCCATTTCGTGGATGCTGTGGGCTCATAATGAACATCCCTTTAGGTTCCCGTCTCTGAGACCTGCCCACTTCATTTCCCAAGGGCAGATCCTGGAGTGGCCAGGCCCACACTTACTGAGCAGGCACCAGCTGTGGGCAGGGCTGATGGCTGTGCATGTCTGAAAGTCCCCATCCTAATGCTTCCAAAGGCTGAGGAGCAGCTGGCGCCCAGAGTTCCAGCGGGCTCTCACCTGAGACCCCCTTCCGGGCTGAACTGCTCCTTGATTTGGTCCCAATACACAGTTTGCACATGATCACGGTGCTTCTACTCTGCCTAAGGCATCCCGACTCTGGCTCCTATCCGAAATGAGCTGGGTACCATGGAAGGAGCTATAACATCACGAGATCTACAGAGAGAAAAGGCAAGAAAGGGACATCAAGATGGCTCAGTGGCCAAAGGCACTTGCTGTCCAGTCTGATATGACTTCAATCTCCAGAATCCACATAGTTGGAAGGAGAGACCGAACACTTACAAATTGTCCTGGGATCATCATATGTACATCATAGCACACACACACACACACACACACATATATCATATATATACATGTATATAAATGCTTTTTAAAAATGAATAGAAGAAAAGAAAAAAAAGACAAAGGAGACCATCTCATGTCTTCCTCTCCAGCCTCCTGATCACCACCAATGTGACCACTGGAGGAGGTAGGTGAATAATTTTCAGTTTACCTTCTCATTAAGATAACAAATCTCTGCTTTTCCAGACTTAATTGGGTCTCTTCTTGGGTGTGACAAAAAGTTGGTGGGAAATGAAAGGGGGCATATCAAGGATAAAATACAGTCCAAGTGAATAATTCAAGATCACGTCCATAATTAATGGCATTTGGCTCCCTTCCCCTGGAAGCCTAATCATAGCGCAATGTGCTAATTAGAGCAGTTCGCGCGGATCAATGGGCCAGGTGTGGAGAAGGCGCCTGGTTTCTGTCAGCGCTGCCGCTCCGTGGAAACACCCTACATGTGAAATGAGTCTTGTCTTTTTGAAGATTCAGAAGCGGACCCGCGATCTAAAAAACGATACAGACAGACAGGTGTTTGATCACCACACAGCATGTTAGAGTCGAAGACATTACTAAACGCATTCCTCCTGCTGGGGGTAGAGAAGGCAATCAGAGAACCCAGTACTTCCCAGCGCCTGCGCAAGACGCAGAGTCGGCCACATGATCTGTGGCAGAGCTGGGCGCCCTCTGGGAAAAGTGGGGCAAGTGAGCAGCTAGCATTTATTCTGCTGATCTCTGTACCACCCTTCTCTGCCTCTGCGTGTTCAAACCTCGTATCCGGCCGAGGGCTCCCGCCAAGTCTGACTTCCAGCTAGAATTAGCGCATAAGGCTGCCCCCTCATGTCTGACTTCCTGTTGAATATAGAGGTGGGAGGGTTCCTTCCATGTCTGACTTTAGGATGGATGTTGTACCTGAGGAGGCCCGAGGAGACTAGAGGGAGGAGAAAGCCTCAGGTTTACTTCTGCTTCCCCACTTCTGAAGGCCCAGACATCATGTGTCCCGTCCATCCAGAGTGAGGACTGAGAGTTCAGGTCCTGCCGAATGTTATAACAGAGGCAGGGGTGAACACAGCTCCATCTTGAGTTTGCTGCAGGAAAGGATTTCAGGTCAAATCAGTATGAAGCTGAGTAGGACTGTCTCACCTCCTTCTCCCTAAAACCATCAAATGTAGGATTTGGGTGGTTTTTCATACTCCTTTCTGTCTCCTTCCCATGTCCTCTCCATTCTCTGTCCTGCCCTACCACAAAGGGACAAGCCTGTCCCTGTAGATTTCTCAGTTCAGTGACCTGTGCGTCAGACCCACCCTTACCAGCCTGCCACAGCCTTCCTTCCCTGTGGACTGCGGTTAAAGCTCTGTCCACGCCCGGGGAAAACACCTCTTTGTTAACTGTCCCTCAAATGATCCTAGGGATAGGAGCAAGAACTCGGTGGTTAAGGATCCAGGTTCAGTTCCCTGCACCTGCACCGGGCAGCTTACAAGGCACCTATAATTCTCGTTCTGGGGACCCAGCGCCCTCCTTTGAACTTCGCAGACACCTGCATTGCAGATTGCACACACCCACATCTTTTTAAAAACAGCTGGAATCCCAGCCCTCAGTAGGTTGGGGCAGGAGAATTGTGAAGGCTAGCCTGGGCTACAGAGTTAATCCTTGTCTCAAAAAAAAAAAGGCCCAAATTTGAGGGCAACATCTCTTGAGAGTTCTTGCAAGACCCCATGGATTCAATACCAGAGAACTGTTTCAGAAGCACGATGTTTTTACTCAATAATTGGTGTTCTCTGTCACCTAGATGCCACCGTTTTGGCAAATGGTCCCTTTTGAATGGAAAGCTTCAGAAAATCTATGTCTCTTCTATTAAAAGAAAGCCAAATCCAGAATATCAGCACTGTTCTTCCTAGATTCAGAGCATCAAGTGTCCTGTCTGTAGTGCTACAGAATTTGGGGGCTCTCCTAACTCCCCATTGGGGGCAGGGCTCTAAGGAGGTAGTTTTGATAAAGAGGAGTCATGGGTGTATGGTCAGCTGATACGACTATTACCCTTCTGACACAAAGAAGAGGAGCCAGCGTGATGACCCCATGGTTGTGAACACTTGCTATGGGAGCAAGAGGATCATGCCACCACATCCCTGCAGCAGGGAACAAAACAGGGATATCTTGGGAGCTCCCTGCCCATCACTAGCCGAAACGGAGAGCCTCAGCTGCAGTGAGAGACCCTGTCTCAAAAAATAAAGCGGGGCGTGGGCAGCAGTAAAGGAGGAGACCTGCTGTCAACTCTGGCTTCGACACACGTGCACACACATGTGAGCACACCCTCACACACAAGTGCACTCTCATGTGCAAGGCTCTGGGTTCCATCTCCAGGTTTGCAAAAATAAATAAATAAGAAAGTAAACGTGGCCCAGCAGTGGTGGCACATGCCTTTAATCCCAGCACTCGGGAGGCAGAGGTGGGCAGATCTCTGTGAGTGCGAGGCCAGCCTGGTCTACAATAGCTAGTTCCAGGGTAGGCTCCAAAGCTATGAGAAACCCTGTCTCGAGAAACCAAAAAAAAAAAAGTAAGTGTGGTGGCCTAAGTCATTTAACTTCTCGTTGCTTTTATAGACCAAAGAGGTTGGATACAATGAACTAAAAGTCTTAATAAGGTCAGGCATTCCCATAGGCCCTTGAGGCCATCTGACTTGAAATTATGGGGGGGACTTGACTTAGAGGCTTCTATCATGAGTCTATTGATAGTGGAGAGGACTCCAGCAAGATCTGTCTCAAGTGGCTCCCAGGGACTTTGGTCAACACTCCTCAGGTCCTGCATTAACCATCCCTTGTCCTGGCCTGGGTGACACTGCAGCCAGTCACTGGGGTCGAGTCGATCAGGTGCCACCCATGTAAGGGTGCACGGCTCCCTCCACCCTCCTTGGCACTGGACGCTCATGGGCAGAGACAGCTAATCAATAGTCTCTCCTCACCAGCCCCATGGATATCGACTCCTGGCTTGGCATGGCGTTACAAGGAGTCATTGGGGGGAATTTTTCGGTTCAAATTGAATTGTGAGGCATTAAATCTCTTTCGTAAAATACTGCACCTCATCTCATATGCTGATGGAGCTTCTGAATTTTTAATCAGCACCAAGAACATCCCACCCTGGATGGAGCCGTCTCAGCAGGACCAGGGATTTGCTTTCTCCGGTGTAGCTGGTTAATTGTTATAGATTTTCCAGTGGGTAAAAGCATTTGGAGTTTGGAAAGGGCAAGCTTTGTTTTCCTTCCAAAAGAAAACCAATTTAGGTTTGCTCTTCCTCGAGAGATGAAGAGAGGAAGGAGTGAAGAAGAAAAAAGAACAGCAAGAGGGAAGAGGGTGGGAGATGGGGAGCCTGTTATCCAAGGTATCTTGGGGACCTGGCATATTGAGACCACACACACACACACACACACACACACACACACACACACACACACACACTATTCATGTTTACAAATACACATGGACACATATGCACGCACAACCCTGTAAATATGATTATTTATCCACACATGCAAATAGGAGAATAAAGATTCTATTCCCAGCCTGGCATGGTGGTGTACATCTTTTCCCCAGCTCTTGAGAGGCAGAAGCAAGTGGACCCCGAGTTTCAGGCCAGCCTAGTTTCCAAGGAGAGAATACCAGGACAGCCAGGGCTACACAGAGAAATTTTGTCTTGGAAAAACAAACACAGATTCTCTTTCTTTAGCCAAGGGCCAGCAGGGGAGAGGCCCTGTCACAGTGGGAGGCAGCCAAGCCCAGGACTATCACTGCCCACTTTGGGACCTCAGGAGAGTCGCACACCACTTCTAGCCTGTTTTTACCTGTACCGCGGGAGGTCCTTGTTGCAGGAGAGGGTCATCAGGCAGATGTGAACTACCAGGAAAAACCCTGGCGCTCTCAGTGGAGTCTGACCCCCTGCTGCAGCTTTTTCTGAGGTTTCTCTGGGATCACAGACAGGAAGGAATTTTAAGGACATTAAAGCAGAGGGGGAGGAGGGAATAGAGGCAGAGTGGGGGTGGGGAGGTGCCTCATCCAACGTTAGCAAGTCAGTAACAGGCTGGGCTTCTGGCTTCCTTCCTTCCACTCCTGTCTCTGCTGCATTGCCTGCGTGAAGGAGAACCAACGGGCCTGCCAGCTCTGTCCCAACCATAGACTCTGTGTGTGTGTGTGTGTGTGTGTGTGTGCGTGCGCTAGGCTGTCATGTAATGAAATGCAAGCTGGTCTCAAACTTTCTGTGTAGCTAAGGATGACCTGAACTTTCTGCCCTGTCTCTCAGGCTGCTAGGTCCCTAGTAGGCATATGCTACCATACTTATGTGGGGCTGGGTTTTGAGCCTGCTAGGTAAGCGGTGCACCAGCTGAACTACAGCTTCAGCCGTGGACTGCTTTTCAATTTTATTTTTATTTTTAATTATGTGTATATGTCTGTAGACTCTTCTGGGTCAAGGACCTAAATTTAAGCAGTATATCTGGGAGGTGATTTAGGAAACACCAGAGGAGCTTGGGGAATGGGATCAGCCAGATCTCACCTTCACAATGCTTGCCAGCATGAAGGAAGCTGTACCTTGGACTTGCTGCCCCTGGAGATTAGGAAGCCTGGTTGTTTCTACCTGCCCTGAGTGCTGGTCTTGGGTCACTAAATTACCCAGCCCTTCCAACCAGCAAGAGACAGGAAGGGGATGCTTTAGAGGTCAGTGTGAGCCCAGGAAAAAAGACAAAGGGGAGAAAGAGAAGCGGCAGCTATTTGGAATTCTGCCAGCAAGTGGCACGCACCAGGAGGTAGGTCAAAAGTGGATGTCCTCTTCTCCTTGATGAGAAAAGGCAATGAGGGTCCTCACTTCCACATAAAATATAGACGGGGTGAGCGTTACAGATCTGAGCCGCCTGGTGATGTAGGTCTCTGCTTTCCAGTCCGCCCAGCAGGCAGATGAACCCCTGGGTCACCATTCACTTTCCCACATCCCACATTCATTGTCACTGTTGACCATGGCAATGGAAGCTCAGAGATGAGACAGGAGAGCACCCTGCTTCAACAGCTGTATCTGACACTCTCGAATAACAGCAGAATTTGTGAGTGGAGTCACCCCCTTGCTCTGGTTTTAATTTGTTTTTATGTTTATTTTTTTAATTATGTATACTTACATGAGTCTGTGTATGGATGTGTGCACACAGTACAGTTGCCGCAGATGCCAGAAGATACCGGATGCCTTGGAGCTGGAGTTACAGAGCACTGTGAGCTGCCCAGCACGGGGACTGGGAAGAACTTGGGGTCTCCACACTCATAACCCTCAAGCCATCTGCCCAGCACAATTTATGTTCTGTTTGTGCCCTGTCTTCTTAGGAGACCCGTGGGGAGGAGAAAGAAGGGCTGGGATCCCCACAAAAGAGCTGCTGGCCCTGCTCACATAGCTCCTCATTGCTTCGAGTGGGTGTGACCGCCATTCTGTTAGTTACATATTGGAAAATCCCAACGGAACATGGGGAAAAGTCAATAGGCACATGTAAAAAGAAATCATTATGTTGAAATGATCCCTCAAGGCCTCAGGGAGCTTTGGCTGTCAAGGATAGACATACACTCCATGCTGTGCCTGGGGAAGCTGTGGGCTGAGGGAGCAGGAGGCTCAGAGGTCCCTCTTTCCAGCTGCCCTGCCATATGGCAGGCATGGCTGTAGGTAGCAGAGCAAGTGCAGTGTAGTCACAGTGACGCCAGCCCCTGAGGAGGGTCAGACCTCTGTTAGATAACTCCACATTTCTTCCCAAGTTCTGGGACTGCAGACCTGTGACAGCTCACCCGGTCCTACTAATTCTGTGTATGATTATTTAGTTAGGACTGTATCCTCTCCTAGAACATAAGCTGTGTGTGGGTGCGGTCTTGCCTCCTTCACTCAGGGCTGGGATGTGGGTTAGTAGTTACAATGCTTCCCTAGGATACATGAGGTCCTGCATCCAACCTCTAGTACAGCAATAATAATAAAAAAAATAAACAAACAAAACAAAAACTAGGAAGTGGAACTGTGCCCTGGAGAGTCCTGGAGGGCTCCTGCTGTGCGGGTATGAGATGGCCCTGGGCTCCTTGGCTTGCGCTGCAGGAGGCTAGAGCTGAGCTTCAGAAGTGGGCTGCAGAAGTGCTTGGACAGGCTATCACCCACTGTGGGTGTGAAAGCGCTCCCACTCAAACCCTAGCTTGTCATGCTGTCCCACTGCGGTCTGGGGTCCCCTCTCCCCACTAAAAGAACTATTGATAAATAACATTTATCACTACTGATGAACTTGACCAGCAGGGGAATTTTGCCTCCTCTGCAGAGATCATTCTCCCCAGGTTACTAGGGCAGCTTAGAGAGCTTCAGGGCCAGGCAGATACTTAAGGACCCAGGCCCTCACTGATCTCTGGAAGCCTGAGCTGGCTGCCTCTACACACTCCGCTACCCATGGGAACGGCAGAGTGTCCCCTCTTGCATTTTAGTAAAAAGTGGATTCCATTCTGTAGTTAGGAGTCCTCTGCCTTCTGGGGTGAGTCACTTTTCATCATTAAAGGGTAAGTTTGTAGCTGGTGGGATGCCAGAGACACTCAGGCAGAGGGAGGGGGAGGGTGCAGACAGGCAGGTACTGATTCCATTCATACAGTGGATAGGAGGCAGGGACGGGGAATGGATTGAGGCTGGCTGGCTGGAGGGTCCCAGGCGTGAACCTGGAAAGCTAGTCTGACACAGGAAACAGCCCCTGGTCTCAGCACGCTCCCTGCAGGCTGCAAATGGGATTTCAGCTCTCTGTAGAGTGCTGTATAACAACTGTTAGGAATGGAGACAACAGATCCTTACTGAAGGGTTCACAAACTAATAGCAGAGGGAGGGAGATAAGCTGGGACTTTTCCCAGTGAATATCAAGCTGCATGCTGGATGCATCTGCCTCTCACCCACCCTGTGTTAGAAGCAGGGACCCCTGCTAGATGCCCACAAGGGCTCCTATGCACGTGAGACACCATAGTGAGGGTAGCAAGCCGCAAGCCAGCCTGCCACCTCCAGTTTCCAAGTGAGATAGCAGGAGACACAGAGAGGCTGAGGCCCTGGAGTGGGTGCAGCCCTGGCAGAACCAGGCGCTGGATCTGGATGTCTGGATCACCAATCAGCTGTTCCTCCAGTTCTGGACCTGTGAGGGGACAGCAGGGCCTCCCTCTGCACACCCTCTGGCAGCCTGGTTGACCTGTCTGCAGAGTGTAGCCAAAAGGCCAGCCTCTGATATGATTCTGTCTCCCCCGGTGGGGCCACACCTGCATAGTTCTGTTCTCTATCCTGGAGCCTGCGGTAAAGCTTGGGTGGAGATTCCTGCAATGGCACAGCTCCATCCCCAGCGGGCGGTGAGAGAGTCAGGCAGGGTGCTCATGGCCTCTCCATATGCTTTCTGGTCTCTTGGTCTTTACACATAGGGTTCCCTGCTAGGTTTGTCCCCTCTTACCCCATCACCCCATTTTGCAATCTCATGCCGCTACTCCCAGAGCAAAGAAGATGCTTCCAGAAACCTCTCGCATAGCTCCAGCCTTCGGTGCCTGCTGAGTCTCCTGCTAGCCCCTTCTAGAAACTTGCTCCACACTGGACTTCTGCGAGGATCACAGAATCCGGCACAGGCAGGCTCTGAGAAGCCTTGCCCAGGTCCTCCTGAGCAGGCCATGGGAGCCTGAGGATGCCAACCTGTGCTTCAGCCTACTTGGCCTTCCTTCCGCACTTCCAGGCCCCTCAGTGATGCTCGGCAGAGCTGAGCGTTTGTTTTCAGTGACCTGTGACCAAGGTCACCCCAGTTAATTAGCCCTGACTCGCACTTGACCTCTGCCCCTGCCCGGTACTCCATCTTCTTTCCTTCTTAATTAATATGTTTAATGATTGTTCTCCTTTTTCTTCATGTGATCTGGCTTCCAACCTGAAGGCTCTGTCTTTCCCTTCTCTTGCTTTCCTTTATTATTAACACTTGCTTCTGCCCTCCCCCAGGCACTGTATGTGAGCCTTGGGGTTGTCTGTCCTTGTTCCCTGGAATAAGAGACAAGTAGATAGATACCCCACCCCCACCTGAAGAAACCTTTATTGGGGCTGATGTGCTGGCCTGGGGATGAGAAAGGGACTGGGCTCCAAGATGTGCAGAAAGAGAGAAGAAGGGATGGAGGAGAGAGTGCGCACCACCTCAGACAACACATGGTCCAAGGAGGTTTATCAACTTGTTGTACAGAGGGACCACTGAGGCCCAGAGAGGGTCAGTCCTTCCCTGGATCATCCAATACTTCCATAGCAAAGTCTGAGGTTTGACATTGGTGTTGTTCTCTGAGAGGGAACAAGAGTAGCCAGGGTGCTTTGCCGCATTTCCTGCTGCAGTGGAAAACTGAGATTTACTGTGTCTGTGACCCACAATAGTACAGGGGTGCCCTTCTTGTGTCTATGTGGTGACCCACTGTAGGGGCACCCTTCTTGTGTCTGTGTGGTGATGCACAATACTGCAGGGGTGCCCTTCTTGTGTTTGTGTGGTGACCCACTGCAGGGCACCC